>PVKP010037711.1:0-21441 GCA_004027715.1 Plecturocebus donacophilus | reverse complement strand
GACTCCCACACAATAATAGTGGGAGACTTTAACATTACACCGTCAATATTAGACAGATCAACGAGATAGAAAATTAACAAGGATATCCAGGACTTGAACTCAGACCTGGAACAACTAGACTTAACAAATATTTACAGAACTCTCCTCCCACAAATCCACAAAACATACATTTTTCTCAGTATCACATTACACCTATTTTCAAAATGACCACATAATTGGAAGTAAATCACTCCTCAGCAATTGCATAGCATTTCACAGGTTTAAATAAAATATTGGTTGTCTGCTTATTTGTTATTTTCATCCCCTATTCCTTCCTGTCTCCATTGTTAAGCACAATTATTGGCATAAAAGAGGTTTTTAATACCCATTTTTAGACTGCATTCTAGCCTGGGCAATAAATCAAGAATCCCGTTCTCTCTCCCTCTTTCTTGTTCTCTTTCTTTCTTTCATTCTTTTTTTTCTTTCTTTTGCTGTTTCTTTTTTTCTTTCTCCTTTTCTTTCTTTTTCTAAAAAAAAAAAACAAACAAAAAAAAAAACTGATGACAAGGTCTTGCTCCCCAGGCTGAAATGCTATGTTTTGATCACTGCTCACTGCAACTTCCAACTCCTGGGCTCAACTGATCCTCCCAAATAGAGAGGATCTAACTGATCCAAACAGTGCTACTACAAGTGTACTGTAACTGTATGTCACACTGAAGCTGGGTGATTTGAGATGTGGTGGGGTACAGGGCCCTCAGAGGAGGGAGTGGTCAGCAAAACCCAGAGGAAGGCTTCTGTGTGGAAAGGATAGGCTGAAGGGAGCTAAGACTTTTGATCAGTGGAGCAAGAGAAAGCTGGGAAAGCTGGGAAACAGAATATAAATACCCTGGGCTCACTTTTTTTTTTTTTTTATGGGATGGAGTCTCACTCTGTCATTCAGGCTGGAGTGCAGTGGCACAATCTCTGCTCACTACAACCTCCACCTCCTGGATTCAATCGATTCTCCTGCTTCACCCTCCCAAATAACAAACTACAGGCATGCACCACTACTACCAGTTAATTTTTGTATCTTTAGTAGAGATTGGGGTTTCACCATGTTGGCCAGGCTCATCTCAAACTCCTGACCTCATGTGATACACTCACCTCAGCCTCCCAAAGTGCTGCGATTACAGGCATGAGCCACTGCACCCGGCCAGGGAATAGATTTTCAATTGGGTTGGCCTCATGCTTTTCCCTTCTTCTTTTTCCTTCTGCCAGGATTCCCCATTGGCCAACTGGAAACAACTGGAAACCTGAAGTCAAGTTGAGCCAGCCTCCATAAGCACAAAGATGGAGAAGGCTACTCTCTGCCAGAGGGAACCTTAGTTTAATTAGGTCCCAACTATTTTTGTTTTTGTTGTGTTTGCTTTTGGGTTCTTGGTCACAAACTCTTTGCCTAAGCCAATGTCTAGAAGTTTTCTGATGTTATCTTCTAGAGTTTTTATGGTTTCAAGTCTTAGATTTAAGTCGTTGATCTAACTTGAGTTGATTTTTGAATAATGTGAGAAATGAGAATACAGTTTGGCTTGCCAATTATCCCTGCACCATTTGTTGAATAGGGTATCCTTTCCCCACTTTATTTTTTTGTTTGCTTTATCAAAGATCAGTTGGCTGTTAAGTATTTGGCTTTATTTCTGGGTCCTCTATTCTGTTCTATTGGTCTATGTGCCTATTTTTATACCAGAACAATACTATTTTGGTAACTATAGCCTTGTAGTATAGTTTGAAGTCAGGTAATGTGATGCCTCCAGATTTGTTATTTTTGCTTAGTCTTGCTTTGGTTATGTGGGCAGCCTCCAGCTGCATCCATGTTTCTGCAAAGGACATGAGTTAGTTCTTTTTTATGGCTGTGCAGTATTTCATAGTCTATATGTACCACATTTTATTTATCCAATCCATTGTTGATGGGCAGCTAGGCTGATTCCTTGTCTTTGCTATTGTGAATAGTGCTGCAATGAACATATGAGTTCAAGTGTCTTTCTGGTAGAATGATTTATTTTCCTTTGGGTATATACCAGATAATGGGGTTGCTGGGTCAAATTGTAGTTCTAAGTTGTTTGAAAAAGCTCCAAACTGCTTTCCACAGTAGCTGAACTAAATTTCATTCCCATCAACTGTATGTGTTTCCTTTTCTTCACAGCTTCACTAGCATGTTATTTTTTGGCTTTTTAATAATAGACATTCTGAATGATGTGGGATGGTATCTCATTGTGGTTTTAATTTGCATTCCTCTGATGATCAGCAATGATGAACATTTTTTCATATGTTTGTTGGCTGCATGTATGTCTTCTTTTGAGAAGTGGCTGTTCATATCATTTGCCCATTTTTAATTGGATTTTTTTTTGTTTGTTGATTTATGTGCCTTGTAGATTTTGGATATTAGACCTTTGTCAGGTGCATAATTTGTAAATATTTTCTCCCATTCTCTAGTTGTCTGTTTACTCTTGATAATTTATTTTGCTGTGCAGAAGCTTTTTAGTTTAATTCTATCCCAATTGTTAATTGTTGTTATGATTGCAATTGCTTTTGGGAATTTAGCTATAAATTATTTTTGCCAAAGTTGATGTCAAAAGGACTGTTTCCTAGGTTTCTTCTAGGATTTTTATAGTTTGAGATCTTACATTTGAATCTTTAGTCCATCTTGAGTTAATTTTTGTTAAAGGTAGGGATCCAGTTTTATTCTTCTGCATACACCTCGCCAGTTGTCCTAGCACTATTTATTGAACAAGAATATCCTTTCCCATTGTTTGTCTTTGTTGACTTTGTCAAAGGTCAAATGGTTGTAGTTGTGCAGCTTTATGTTTGGGTTCTCTATTCTGTTCCATCAGTCTGTGTCTGTTTTTATACAAGTACCATGCTGCTCTAGTCACTGCAGCCTTCTAATATAGTTTGAAGGTAATTATTATTATTATTATTAATTATTTTGAGGTGGAGGCTTGCTTTGTCACCCAGGCTGGAGTGCAATGGTGCAATCTCAGTCCACTGCAACTTCCACCTCCCCGGTTCAAGCAATTCTCATGCCTCAGCCTCCCGAGTAGCTGGGATTACAGGTACCCACCACCACTCTCAGCTAATTTTTGTATTTTTAGTAGAGACTGGGTTTCACCATGTTGGTCAGCCTGGTCTTGCACTCCTCACTTCAGGTGATTCACCTGCCACAGCTTCCCAACATGCAGGAATTAGAGGCAACAGCCTTTGTGCCCAATCTGAAGGCAATTATTAATAAACATATTTGATTAAACAGCTCATCACTCCATCTCTAACCAGTATATAAAAGTAGAAGTCACTTTACATTGAAAAACAAACAAAAAATCCAGGCCAGGTACAGTGGCTCACACCTGTAATCCTAGCATTTTGGGAAGCCAAGGTGGGAGGATTGCTTGAGCACAGGAGTTTGAGACCAACCTGGGCAACATAGGGAGACCCCCATTTCTACAAAAAAAATTTAAAAAGAAAATTATCTAGGCAAGATGGTGCAGTTGTGGTCTCAGCTATTCAGGAAGCTGAAATGGGAGCATCACTTGAGCCTGGGAGGTAGAAGCTGCAGTGAGCTGTGATGGTGCCACTGCACTCCAGCCTGGAGAAAAAATAAACAACATATGATCTCCTCCAAAGCCTGCATTATCTCTTCCAAATCATAATGAGGTACTGTTATAATTTGCATGATCTCCAACGTGATCTATGCTGGGACATTGCCTCCCAGGGTGGGTGGATGGGTGCTGGTGGGGAGCTGAAGTGAGGCAGGAACCTGCTTTACCAAACTGAGATAAGAATCAGGAAAACTATCCCAGCTGTAGATGCTGGTACAGAGCAGGAAAGGAGTCTAAGACTGTCTCAGCCTCCATTTCTGACTTTAATTTTGGCAGGACATGGAAGTAGCAGTGGGAAGCCTCTGTCTCCATGAATTTGGAGCTAAGGAAAACATAAGGTCACCTTCTGAGTTGAACTGGTAAAATTCACATACAATGGATGTGATTAGTCACCTTTTGGAGTAAAGCTAGAGAATATCTGAAATGGTTGGACCTCACAAGACTTCAATCAAGGTAAATGATTTGGGTGTAATCAGAGAAAGGCAGGTACAGAATATGAACATCATTTAATAGAAGGCATTTAATCAATTGTGTTGTAGACTTCCTGGAGGAAGGCTATGTGAAGGTAGGTGTTGGTGTGGGGGGAAGTTGGACAGAAAGGAAGGTGGTCAGCTTGGGCTATGGAAATCCCCAGGAATCATAACTAGGCAGTGTCCAACCAAGCATGATGTAGAGGAGAGACCCTGCCCTCTGTGCTCTCATGGTTGTTGGAGAAGTTGCTCTGCTGCGGGACAGTAGTCTCTCCTCAGCACTCTCAGTGCCTTTTGCACAGCACCTAGGTTGATTCCTCATCTTTGTTATTATGAATAATGCTGCAATGAACATAAGAAGTGCAAGTGCCTTGTTCACCTGTTGTTGGCTTTACAGACATTCTGATCCTAGGACAGGCTGCCCTGGATGGTGAACATAATAAGCTTTTCAGTCCCTGGGAAGAAATGTCTACCACTGTGAGTTTATCAGTTGGTCATAAGGTTAGACTTATGGATGTGATTTACTTTAATGACCTCAGATTCTGAAAACTTTTGAGGTCTTGGTAAGGGTAGATGGTGGAATTCGGAAAGTGGTCAGTTCCTCAAGGGGATACTACCCATGAGACCTCATGGTTGGCAGCATAGCCTTCTCTCAGAACATGCTAATCTCATCATCAGTCCCTTTCTGCCTTTAATAGACACTATCTTCTTAGGTCAATGACTGTCAATCCTATCAGACTCAAAAGCCTATTTTTAAATGAATGTTTTATTATGTTCTCTTTACTATTCTGAAAAGAAATTCACAAGTAGGCCAAGCCAGGAGAATCATTTGAGTCCAAGAGTTTGAGGCTGCAATGAGCTATGATCTGCCACTGCAAGATCCAGCCTCAGCAACAGAGTGAGACCCTATCTTTAAGAAAAAGAAATTCACAAGTAATACAACCTCTTACTCATATATTTTTAAAGTTATTATTAAAATAAGAAAACTGGTAAAGAGAAATAATTTGTAATAAAATTGTATGTTTTAGCAAATTCTAATGTTGGGGATGACTAATTGGAAGACCTAATGAAGTAGTTGCTTTGAGATCAGAGTGAAAGTGCCAGAGACAAATGTAGATAGAGATAGGTGTGCTGGCAACTGAAATACCAAGAGTGATGTTGCTGTCAGTGAAGTGTTTTTCTGAAATTGTGACTACTGTTGGTAGACTTCCAAACCAAAATATAGTCTTTCTTGCTTTAAGAATGCAGAGAGAGCCAGGCACAGTGGCTAATGCCTGTAATCTCAACACTTTGGGAGGCTGAGGCGGGCGGATCACTTGTGGTGAGGAGTTTGAGACCAATCTGGGCAACATAGTGAAACTTCACTTCCACTAAAAATACAAAAATTAGCCGGGCACAGTGGCTCACACCTGTAATCCCAGCACTTGAGTAGGCCGAGGCAGATGGATCACTTGAGGTCAGATATTCGAGACCAGTCTGGGCAACATGGTGAAACTCCGTCTCTACTAATAATACAAAAATTAGCCAGGCATGCTGGCAGGTGCCTGTAGTCCTAGCTACTCTGGTGGCTGAGGTATGAGAATCACTTGAACCTGGGAGGTGGAGGTTGCAGTTAGCCAGAATTGCACCACTGCACTCCAGCCTGGGTGACAGAGCAAGACTCTGTCTCAAAAAAAAAAAAAGAAAAAAAGAGCAGTGAGAGCATGTATGGAAAATTCCATGTACATTAAAACTTTGCAAAGGTAATCTATGTTTCTAAGTAAAATGGAATTCCGTTTCACACCCAGATAATTACAAACAGATTTTTGACACAAATGTTCAGTGTGACCTTTGAAGGTTTCACAGGGCACAGAACATTTCTTGGTTGTTGTGCCTGTGCTGCACATGACTAGATAGCTAGCATCCTTGGTTCCCTCTCAGCAAATGCCACCAGCACTACTCCAATAATTATGACAGCCAAAAATGCCCCTTCAAGTGTCTGATACATCCCCTAGGTGGTAGTACCACTGCTGTTGAGAGACACTGAATTAAATGAGCAGGAATCGATACGAGGATGCAATAACGCAAATGTGCTGTTTCCCACAGCACAATCATTCCATGGCCTGGCAAGACAGAAAACCCTTGGTAGCTGAAAGAAGACAAAGGCTGCATGAGAATAGGGCCAAGTGCTAGGTCTAGAGGGGGAAGCAGAGTTCCAGGGATGACAATGTCAGAACTTTGGAGGGGAAACCAGGGTAACAGTTCACCTCCGGGACTTTCGCCAGCATATGGATGGGGCCAACATAGAAAGAACTGAGGCTCTGGGTCAGAAGGATACCCAGGTTTGTCCTCGGTGCCTGAGATCCCAGATCTGGCTGAAAATGAAGGATTAGGGGTCAATGCAGCGGTCTGGAAGCATTGGCTTTGTTCCTAAAATTTGAGTCTGGGGATGTGACTTATTTCCAAATTCCTTATGCACAGCCCCACTCAGAGATGACTCAATGTCTTGAATGAACTTAGGTCTTCTCAAGTAGTAGCAGCAGAGAAGAAAGCTGAGGCAGGAGACACAATAGCCTCCATTTATCAGTGCCGACCATGTGATTAAAAAGGGGATATCTATATCACACCATCTGATTTTCTTACATCAGAGTATTCTTTGTCCTCATTTTAACCCAAACGAATCAACTCATTATTCAAACAAAAACAAGTGTTCAAGAGAACAAGAGTTAAATGGCGTTAGCAGCCATGCCTCACTCTACCCCTACACTAACTCTGTTGGTTTCTTCCAGATGGACACAAAACAGCTGCTTGGAACTCAGATTTGGAGTTCATTTTCCACAAGTAGGGTCATGAAGGTGTGGCCATCAATTAAGGCAATGCTTATACTGAACACCACAATTTATAAGGGTAAGTAGATAATTATGCTGAGAGCCCAGGCTGAGTTCAGGCACCACAATCCATGCTTTGTAACGCAGAAGCTGGAAAACACTTCCATAAACCTGATATTCCCTGAAGACCATCTAAACAGGATGAAGCCTCATCTCCTATGCTTCTGATCCCAAAGCCATATCCAAGACAACTATCTAATCTCTGCTCACAATTCAAACTACTTAATGTTTTTATTCCATTGAACAGGCTCCTTTTGGATACATTTCCTGAAAAACAACAAAAAAGCTCTTATCTCAATTATGAGGTCCTACTATTTCATCTGTCCCACATTCATTATAGTAGGTAGTCATGAGAAGAACAAGTTCAGCTTTATAGTCTTTAATGAAATGTATTAGCAAAATTGAGCTAAAAAAAAGAGATAGAGAAGAATTCTATACATAAAGAAAGATTTTCCATTTTAGGATATAAAAAGAGGGAAGGAACTAAAGAAGAAATTATCTGCAATCACAGAACAATCAAGGAGATAGCTGACTTGTTCTCCCTCCCACCCTCATAAGCTTTGTTTTAATCATGCTTAAGATATTGCAGAATTATACTCGTGAAGTCCTGAGTCATTTTGCTGGCCTCTCTGACATCTGTCCCTCCACTCTTTCCTATTCTTTCCTGGGGTGTCCTATCTCCCTCTGGACAGCTTTCTCCAAGCCTGGCTCTGCTCCTACCCCTTGAGCACATGCCTGGGGAGATTTGAGGGCCACTTACATTTTGGGTTTTGCCCTCAGTGCCACAGAGCAAGGATTTGATCCCCTGGTAGTTTAAGATCTGAGACACCACTAGAAGTTCCTCTGAACAGAGCATTCTGTGAAAAGGAAGGGAATCTACATATATGTGCCAACATATTTATCTGTGCTTTTCTTCTATGTAAAGCTATCCTTTGGATTTTCTTCCTGTGTATATCTCATTTTAATCAAGATCTACTTCCCTGCCCAGAAACCCTTAATGGTTTCCTATTGCCCCAAAAAAATCAAGTTCAAATTGTCAGCATAGCATTCAATATCCTCTGTGATTTGCCCCCTCACATGCATTTCCAACAAATCAACTCCTCTAGCCAGAGTGAGAGTCTGTATAATTCAGCGCTGAACATGTAGCATCTGTCTCCAAGTCCAGCACCGCCATTTGTGAGCTGCGTCCTCAGGTGAGTTGCTTAAACCTGTCTATGCCTCAATTTCCTCAATTGTAAAGATGGAATAATAATAGTAGTAATTTGAGTTGTGTGTGAACCAAGAGAATTGATAAATGTTGTGGGCTGAGAACAGGGCCTGATCATGACATACCAACTATCTACTATTATGACTACTACTAACTACTCTCAACACACTTGCACTTTTCTATCTTTGAACATTTTTTCACTGTTACCAATTTTTGAAATTTGAATTTGAACAGTTCACTGTTACCCCTTTTCTTCACCCCTCTAAATTCTTCCCATCCTTTAAAGTCCTGATCAATTTTTTGTTGTTGTTGTTTGTTTTTTTGAGACAGAGTCTTTCACTGTTGCCTGGGCTGGAGTGCAATGGCGTGATCTCGGCTCACTGCAACCTCCGCCTCCCGGATTCAGGCAATTCTCCTGCCTCAGCCTCCTGAGTAGCTGGTAGTACAGGTGAACACCACCACACCTGGCTAATTTTCTGTATTTTTAGTAGAGACAGGGTTTCGCCATGTTGGTCAGACTGTTCTCAAACTCCTGACCTCATGATCTGCTCACCTTGGCCTCCCAAAGTGCTGGGATTACAGGCATGAGCCACCGCGCCTGGCACCTGATCAAATTTTGCTTGTACTAACTTCCCTGAACTGTTAAATTTACAGTGTTCTTTTCTGTTTATTGTTCTTATGATCTATTCCACAAATTTTGCAAATAATCATTTGTTGCATCATGGAACTTTTTGTATTGCTACCTTGTATATTAACTTTGAATGTAATTTTGCCTTGTTCCCCCAAGTTGGCCTGTGAATTCTTGGAAGCAAGGACTCAGGCCTGTCTTCGTATACCTGGTACATTGCCTTTCCAATAGTGGCTCCATAAATATCTGTTTATTTGACTTATTTGATTCACAGGTTGAATGCAACTTTGCTGGATGCCTTTGAAAGTGGTTAGCTAAAGGGACAATAAAGGAGTTAGAACCCTGTTATTTGCTTGTAGAATATTTATAATGTTTCTGTGTAAGATGTTCCATTTCCATCTTGGAAGCCCTAGAACTGTGATTGGTGGAAATCCATTAGGATGAGATCAGATGCTGTTTTTGGCCAGAGAGAGATTTGGAAGCCAGATAGGCTCTTAGAAGAGCAATTTAACCAGATGCAGCATGGCAGAGACAGAGTCCCCAGGGCTTGCTGTAACACAAAGATTGGTCTCCTGAAGAGCAGTTGCTTTCACAAAGAAGTTTTGGAAATTCAGACTTTCCTTCCTTGGTGCTTGATTTTCCCCTGGGTGGAAACCTTTGGCATCCAAAAGGGACAGGGCCAGGTAAGGCAGGAGGAAGAGCTAGTGTGTTACTGGGTCAAACACTTTGGGTTCTAGTCCAAATTTTTTCAACAACTTTCTGGGTGGCCTTAGACCTTATGTCATCTCCTTAATCTTCAGTTCCCTTATCTATCATAAAGGTGTTGAATCAATACATAATCTTTACAGTCCTTGCTGACTCTCAGACTTTATCACTCATAGTTGAGTCATTAGTAACTCTATGCAGGAGACAGAGACCTCCTTTGCCTGAAATTAATATTCTTCTGGTTGGTGAGATACAGTCAGAACGCTGGCCAGTGGAGCTCAATGGAGTCAGTCCCTAGGGTGTGGAATGGTCTCATTTTATGGGGAGTGACCCTCCTTACAATAACTTGGAATCCTTTACCTTCTCCACAACATCTTGGAAAGTAACGACTTGGGATATAGGCTAATGAAGAGAGGCCAGGGTAATAATGGGGCAAAGGACATAAACTGGAGTCATATCTGATGATTTGGTCAATTGTCCTTGTCTCTAGATTATCACTGAGTGTTCCTTTTCTGTAGTCTCTGACTGAAGTCACAGTCATTAATGATGGTAGAAGTCCAGGGAGATGAAGCAAGATTGCACTGAGGCTTGGTGCCAGGTTTGTACAAGTCATCAGAGACCCCACCCAGGCCTTGGGCTTGCCCTTATGAGTGCATTCTCCAGGCGTGCCCCTACCTCCCTCTGCCAGAAGGTGCTCCTCCCTGAGTACCCCCCAGTATGTCCTTGGCAGCCTTCCTCAGGTGCTCCTGGCTGCTCTCTGCTGTCAACTTAAACCCATAGTAGCCCTTCCCACTAACTTTTCTCTACTCCCCTAGCCAAGACAGCAGGTCTGCCTTTTTAAACTCAGATCAGGCTCCTGGGCGTGAGATCCATGAGGCCATGGCCTCATGTCTCTTGGTGCCTGTGAGCTCATCTTGGGCCTGGAAAATCATGCTGGGGACGAAGATATTTTTGCTACTGCTGCTGCTGCTGCTACCATAGGAAACGGTGCTGTGTTTTAGGAGCTGGGGAATAGTGTGGCAAGCAGATGACGCTGTACAGCAGAAAACTGACAACCTTCTGGAAGACATCCAGAGATAAGTCGGGAACAGTTTGTGCGGAAAAGGGAGAGTCCTAGCAGCCAATCCAAATATTGCAGATGGAATTCTTGTGAGCAAGGGCTTTCTACAAAACCATTTGCCAAGATGGCCCACATGTTTGCAAGGCAAATATCTAGGTGCAAGCTTACAAAATACAACAGGCAGCTCAATGGCAGGCCAGGCATGTTGGTGGGAGGTGGACAAGTGAGGACTCCATCTGTCCATCTCTCTCCAGCTGCTGCAGGGGGCCTCTAATACTGTATGAGCTCTTTCATTTTCCAATCTATTTAATAGAAGAGAAGCTGGGAAGTTAGCTCATCCAGGTCATGCCTCTGTCTCCACGCTGGATGTTACTTGCAGCATGTGACTACAAGAAAGTTCTGTTCCTTCAATAAATGCCTCCCAAGAAAAGTGCCCACCTATTCTCTGTGACCCACTCTAGTGTTTAATCATCGTGAAATCTCGAACAATAGGCTTCACCTTGACCTTAAGATGTCCCCTTGGTTGTTCACTGTTAATCCCCTATTTCCTATTGATTACAGGCAGGGAACAGCCACTGACCAAGGTTTCCACCTGAAAGGATGCTTTTAAATACCTGACCATAACAGGCCCCCTTAACCTACACTTATTTAGACTTAATAATTTTAGAAACATTTTACACACATATTTACTTGATCACAATCTTTTCCAACTATTCTATAATCTCTGCTACTCACCACAGCTGTCCTCCCTGCACAGAGCTCCCCTCTCCTTTCTAAGCACCCCATCTCTTCTCAACCTAAGAAATTTTTCCATCTTCAATGTACCAACGTTTGAGCAGCTGTATAAGCATAAAATATTTAATTTGGGAACAGTGTCTGTGGGAAGGAATGCTTTGTTAGTTTCCAAAGCAATGCAAAGCTTAATTTTAGAAAGTAATTTAACCTTTTTTTTTTGGTTCTGGAAGTCACAGAGATTATGGATTGCACTGCAGAGGCAGCCTCCCTGATGATGCAAGCACTTTGCAGCACTGGGTTTTTCTGCAGCAGTTTCATTTTTATTCTCTTTGAGAGACACAGTGAGTCAGTTCAATAGAAACATTACCCCCTGAGGTCAGGACTTATGTCTTATACAGCCTGTCTGTATGGCCAGGGCCTGACAAGGACAAGTGAGTGGGAAGTATTCTTAAATGTTGAATTACATTGCATTGCTTGTCTGCTCCCTACTCCCTACCTTGGTCTTAAACTTGGTCCAGTCAGGTTCTATAACTAGTAAATAACGGCTATCAAGTATTGGGCAGGACAGAGACAGGCAGGATCAGATCATACCACTGCTACCTTCCATGGCTCCAGGAGAAAGTTAAGGTGACAAGATTGAAGAGTATCATGTCCTACCAGATCTAATGTTAGTCTCCTCTCAGGGAAACACGTGACTAGGATCTGAAACATAATAGGAACACTAGTAGAGCAGGATAGATTTGGAGGCAGGGACCACGAAATGCAGAAATTAGGAGGATATATCACCACCACCACCAGCACCATAGTAGCAGTATTTAGGGCTAGAACTGAGGTAGGCTCTTGATAAATAGCCCCAGAGCCCTCTGTGGGCTCCAGGCAAAGCAGCCTTCTATCATTTGCTGGGGTGCCTTTTGACTGTTGTGGCATGCTCTGGTACCTTAACACCATGATCGGTGACATTTCCCACCCCAGAAAGAAAATTTAAACTCTTCTCCAAGGATTGATACACACATACACACACTGTAAGTAAAAGTCAGTTTGGAGAGGAAGACAATGATGAGGTCCCCAAGAGAAAGTTACTGTGAGTAAAGACACTCTGGCAGAGTGGACCAGACTCAACCAGAGCACCTGAATCTTGGAGGACAAGAGGTTCCAGGCAGAGTGTGAGGCTGCGTCTCTCTAGTTCTCACCTGAACCCCAAATCCTAAGACTTTCAGTATGTTCTGAAAACGACGGGGATGGTCTTAATTACAAAGCAAAAATCAAAGTAAAACAAAAACATACAAACAGAGGACAATCATTTTGAAGTTGGTGTCTTCTGTAAAAGATCTGGAAGACCTTGTCCTGCTGGTCAGGGAGGAGCTGACCATTGGAGGTCAGTGGCTTGGGGGAGGTGGGCAACAGCTGTGGCAGCCAAGGGGGAGGAGACAGCGGTAGGGTAGCATGGCAGCCTACTCCAAGAACAGAGACAGGGAGAAGGAAAGACAGAACTGCACAGCCTAATGTGGCAGTTAGCCACTTTTGCAGTAAAATATATTTCAAATATTTTTCAAAGTGTTAGCTTCTGCCAGATTTTGAAATCTTTCAAAGCTCAGCCTGTGGGTGGGTTCAGCTCCATATATTTTTCATTAACATGTACTAGTGGGCCTGGGATAGTACAGAAAGACAAGAAAGAACCATGCCAGAAACACAAATACTAAGAAAACCAGGCTGACAAAAAGATACACAGAGATACTGGGAGAGCTTTGAGAAAAGCCATTTTCTAGGTGCAGGGGAACACAGAGTTCTAGAAAGCATTTGATCGAGAGATTCAGGAAAGCCTATTAAGACGGTGTTCTGTGAAACATTACTGGTGTCCCCCAGGATGGAGATCAGGCGGTCCTGGATTAAGCCTCCCAGAATTAAGAACCGAAGAGAAACCGCAAAGCTGCATTGCTTTGTTTGTTCCTCGGTTGGGCTCCAGGCGCTGAGGTTCTGACACACTGCCTGAGCACCCCCTGCTGGCCGCTCTGCAGAACTTCACCGTCTGGGCCACGGTGAAATCGAATTACGTAATTTCTCGAGCTTTGCCCACCCTATTTTTAAATTTTTACTTATTTTGTATATACTTTTGTATTTTTCAAGTTATTGGCTTCTCTGAAGCGTAATTTCTAATGCCAGCGCTTCAATGCTTTGACTGCCAAGGTCCTAAGGCCCAGTGAGGGCAGTTCTGAGAGAACAGCCTAATGAGAGTGCACGCAGGGGCTTGGCGGAACATTTATGAAACATGTGCCACATACAAAGTGCTGCGGAAAGGGCCCAAAGGGATCTCATTTGGCTTTTCGTCTTCTTGCCTCAAAAAGGAGACTAGAATTAAACAGGCCTTCTGGGGTGGAGTGAGAGACCTTCCCCGCCCAGTTCTGACCCACCGGAGCAGACTTCCAAAATAAACCCCGAGAAGAGCCTCTCAGGGCACCAGCGATGGCGCGCCTCCCTCTTCCTTTCCTTCTCTCTCCCTCTATTCATCTTCTCTTCCTTCTCTGCTTGGAGAGGAGAAATTACAATGTGCAAAGCCCCTGGGGCTAGAGGGAGAGAAATACACATCTCCCCAAATGCCAAGCCTGTGTTACTGCTAAGAATAGCCTTTATCCTAATCTGGGAGGAAGCACAGAAGACCTGGTTCCTGTTTCTCTCTCCCTCTCTCCTCCCTCGTTTCTCCCTGTATCCCTCTCTCCTCCCTCCTATCTCCCTCACTTCTCCATCCCCCTCACATCCGATGAAGGTTGATTATGAAGAGGGCAGTGAGCCTGTCTTTCCTAAAGTGACTGAGACAAGTCACAAAGGCTAGAAAGAAGATGTGGGAGGAGAGAATAAGAGTCCAGAGGACCAGGGTGGGAGGGAGGGAGAAGGCAAGAGCAGCATGGGTTGGGGGTGAACAGGAAGAACAGGACACAGGAATCTGCAGCCAGCTGATTGACAGGGGTGGTGGGACCCTCAAGGAGCATCCCTGGGGTAAGCAGTGGTGCAGCTGTGGCTTTAGGCATGCCCCCCACCCCATTCTGGCAGGACATTGGCATCACCTTGAGGGAGGGAGCCAGGTTTCCAGACCTCTGGCTAGTATATGGGCTCACAGTAAGCAACTCTCATTTCCTCAGAGATTACAAACCCAAATTATGTCTCTAAAAATCAGGTTCTTTCAGGCCGGGAATGGTGGCTCATGCCTGTAATCCCAGCACTGTGGGAGGCCAAGGTGGACAGATCACTTAAGTCCAGGAGTTTGAGACCAGTCCTGGGCAACATGCAAAAACCCCATCTCTACAAAAAATACAAAAATTAGCTAGGCGTGGTGGGAGGATTTCTTGAGCCTGGGAGGCAGACATTGCAGTGAGCTATTATGCCTCTGCACTCCAGCCTGGGCAACAGAGTGAGACCTTAAAGGTCAGAGAGACAGGGTTAGAACATCAGAAAGGATCCTCTTTCCTTTGTTAATGAAGAATTAAACAGATATTACTGTTAACTGCCTTGCAGAAGTGACCCTCAGGGGAATGGGGTCACTTCTGCTTTGGTTTCCTCATTACCTGCTGGGCCCCTGCCCATTGTTTCTTTCTCTTGTCCACCTTCCCTCCCAGCTTCCCCCCTTTCCTCTTTTCAAAAGTGCAGCTTTTGCCCACACTGTCCGTGATGTTCCTCCCCACCAACCCCACCACCCTGGCTCTGGCTTCCTTCCCCATTCACCTTTCCTGTTGCTCCTGGATCTTTTCTGGTCAGAGTATTGTTGTGGAAGGAAGGGGAAGAGGGCTTGGGGACCCAAATGTCTGATGCCTTGCATATTTCTAACAGGGCTAAGAGGTATCCCATAGAGCCTGAGGAGAGTCAGGCTCTAGGTCTTTCTTGACTCAATCAACCTGCAAAGCACCTCTGAAAAACTACTAGACAGCTGACAGCCCATAAGTTGTATTATCTCTATCTTGAATAGCCCTTGCCCATTTCTACCATAGAAAAATATTTTAGTGACTCATGAGTCAATAGGAGCAGAAGGGCCCTGGCAGGCACTGCATAAATACATATTACGGTTATTTATCACAAATGAAAGTGGCTCATAAATAACTAAAACTGGCCCAGTTCTGCTTCTGTTGAATAAAAGGAAAAAACCGACAAACATCAAAAGATAAAAAATAAAAGGGAAATGCTCTGCAGAAGATGGCATTACTTTGTGTTCTATAGCTGAATAAATTATAGCAGTTTCTAAAATGCTCCTGGAGAATAAAGGATTTTAGAAGAGACCTGCACAGTGGCCCAGAGTTGTGGGTCTGGGCTGCCCATGACCAGCAGAGGGCAGACTTCCTTTATAAACGGAAGACTGCAGAGTTGTGGGGAAATGGTCATTGATGGTTCAAGGTTGTAAACTGCTTATTCCATGCTGTAAATACCCACTTTGGGCCTATGCATACCCCCAGAGATCATAGCCCAATATTCTTGATAGGTTACAAGAGACTAGATTTCAAGGAACCAGCTCCTTGTAATAAACATTTCTTTGTAAGATTAAAATCTGGGCAGGAGGCTTGTTTTGCACAAACCTCCCTCTGGGTGCCAGAAACTGCTATTTAATGTGCAGTCACTGAAGTGACTTGTCCTTGTCTTGGGCCTGACACAGCCACTCACAGCTGCATATTGGATACAAAGTATCTAGCCTTTCCAAGATAGATATAAAGCCCCAAAACTCCCCTCTATGTTTGAGCTTTGTATCTAACTTGGAAAAGCAGGTGCTGTGTCATGAACTTGGTGAAAAAGTTCCTACTATTGGTCATTCCCCTTTGTTTAATGAATACAGAGAAATCTACTCTCTGGGAAACAGAGAGATGGGAATGAAGATTATTGGAAGTGTTTCCTTAATATTTGGGTCAGCATAGCAACTTGACTCCTAGGTATGCATCCAAGATAACTGAAACGTGTCCACACAAAAACTTGTACACAAATATTTCTAGCATTATTAATTATAGCCAAAATGTGGAAACAACCTAAGTGTCCATTGACTGATGCATGGCTAAACAAAACGTGGTTTATCCATATAATGGAATATTATTTAGTCATAAAAATGTATCAAGTATTGATACATTACAACATAGACAAACTTTGAAAACTTCATGCTGATTGAAAGAAGCCAGTCACTAAAGACCCATACTGTATTATTCTAATTAAACAAAATGTCCAGAATAGGCAAATTCATAAAAATAAAAAAAACAGATCAATGATTTATTGGTGCTAGGGACGGGAGAAATGGAACTGACTCCTAATGAGTAATTTTTGGGATGATGAAAATGTTCTGAAATTATAGTGGTGATGGTTGGACATCTCCATGACTATACTGAAACCCACTGAATTCTACACTTTTAAAAGGTAAATTTCAAGTATGTGAATTATATCTCAATAAAACTGCTATTAAAAAAGATTTGGGGTTGGGTACAGTGGACCATGCCTGTCATCCCAGCACTGGGAGGTAGGGGTAGAAGGATCACTTGAACCCAGGAGTTCAAGAACATAGCAAGACTCTATCCATATTGAAAAAAAAAAAGATTCAGACCAAAATAGATATTAACAGACACTATAGAAGGAAACTCAGAGCAGGAAACAAAGTGACTATAAAGAGAACATTTGACTTCTGGGAGAGCCAGCCCTGCCCCCATTAAAAAAAATACTTTGGGTGAGAACAGAGTAGGTTTAGTGCAGGTTAAAGACAGAGGCAGCCAAGTTCAGTGTAGGAAGCAAAGAGAATTATCCACAAAGCTGAACTGACCTTGTGTCTTCTCCAGCTGACCTACCTGTAAACAGTTTACACCTCTCTGATCATGCTGGCCTTGGTAATATGGGTGCTGGTTCACTCAAGGCAAGAAAACTACATTTGATGTCATGGTGACAGAAAGTACAGAAGGAAATAAGGGAGAATCACACTCTTCAAACCACAATAACAAGAAAGGCTTACCAAGCTCTCAGGAGGTGGCAAGGAAGGAATGTGATAATAGTGAAGTCATCAGTTCAGCTGTCGGGCAACTTCAAGGTCACACTTGAGTTCCAAGTATATGACCAGTGACACCCAAGAGGCCGGAAACCTGTGCTCTGTTCCTTCTGTAGCCACCACAGCACCTTGCAGAGGCTAAGCCCATGAGAGCCCTTAGTAAATACTTGGAAAGCGAGGAGAAATTAAGAAATAGATGAGCACACAACTCCAAAGGCCAAGGGAAGTGCCCTGAATGACCAAAGCCAGGGCTAGGTGCAGCCTTGGTCAGCATATCGGAGGGGAACTACCCTTTAATTAGAAAGATAAGGAGAGAGGTCTGCTCTTTATCAGAGCCATTCACTCACCCATCACTGGACCTGCCTGGCTGAGTTTAAGCAGGGCGATGTCTCAGGCACACCTGCACACACCCTTCTGCTACGGCATGCTTGGTATCTCTCATTTCTTGCCTTCCTCCAATCCTTGAGTAGAAACTGTAATACGTTAATATCATTGTGTGAGATAGAGCCAAACATTGTTTTGTTTAGAAATAAAACATCCTAGAAGATGCACTATGAAGATACTCTGCATAAGAGTAGGCCTTTTAAAATTTGTTTTTATTGATTTAAAAACCAAACCAAACGAACCTTCTGTTCTGTAATTGCTCTTGGTGATCAGGGAGAGCAATGATACTAGGGTGTGATAAAATGTTTTCCAATCCTGTGTTTTTCTCCAAGTCTGGTCCTCTGGGTGAATGTTACCTATTTTAGGGAACCAGGGAATATATCTAACTATGTCTTACAAAGTTAGCTTAATTATATATTCAGCCAAGAGATGGGAACTCAGTAACTAATTATGTAGCTAGACCTTCATAGGGTCATTGGAGCCAAAGCTCATAACACTCTTTATATAGTAAATAAGAGGTTAAAAACAACTGGCTAGATACTAGTTGTTTTAAATAAATTATATGAATTCAGCAGTGGAAAGAATTGGATTTGGGAGTTGGGCAGATCTGGGCTTACAACCTGGTTACTTCCTTCATTGATGCCTTTAGTAAATGTGTATTGATCACCTATCCTGTACGAGGCACTCTTTTAGACATTGACAATCAAAGCAGAAATGAGAAAGACAGTCTGTATCCTCAGAGAGCTTACAGTCTCACAGCTGCACTAAATACCTGGTATCTTTAAAAGGTTATTAAACCTGCTGGGTGCAGTGGCTCATGCCAGTAAGCCCAGCACTTTGGGAAGCTGAGGTGGGAGGATCACCTGAGGTCAGGAGTTCAAGACCAATCTGGCCATCATGGTGAAACCTGTCTCTACTAAAAATACAAAAATTAGCTGGATGTGGTGGCAGGTGCCTATAATCCCAGCCACTTGGGAGGCTGAGGCTGGAGAATCGCTTGAGCCTGGAAGGCAGAGGTTGCAGTGAGCTGAGGTTGTGCCACTGCACTCCAGCTTGGGCAACAGAGTGAGACTCTGCCTCAAAAAAGAAAAAAAAAAAGGTTACTAAACCTTTCTGTGTTTAAAACTGTAAAATGAAAAAACAAAACAAATTTGAAGGTTGTTGTGAGGATTAAATTGAATACCATAAACAAAATGCTTTGAATATTGCATTAAAATAGTATTGCTTCCCTTCTCCTTATATATACACCCCTTTGGTATCATTTTATCATTTGCTACCATTTACTACTACCTTTAATTGAACATTCCTAGCTTAAAGGGAGACCAAATGGGTCAGGGATTTGAAATGGAAACCCCAAAGCAACTCCATTAGGGAACAATATGTGTTGTAGTTGAGAACATGGGGGTTGATATCAGAGGACCCCAGACAGAAACCAACCCTGTTACTTGCTGATTTGGGGCAAGTTATTTAACCTCTCTGAGCCTCAGTTTCCTCCTCTGTGAAGGCTGATAACCTTATTCTCCCGGAGCTGTCAGGGAGGTTTAGCGAGATGCTATATGTAAAACACCTGGCTTGTTGTCTGGTACATAATAGGTGCTTGGCAAAGATTGTTACTCTTATTTGTTTGTCTTGCTTTCAGAATATCAATTTTTAGGGTGGGCACTGGTCTTAAATAGCATTATGGCCAATTCCTTATGTTACAGATAAGGAAACTGAGGTTCAAAGCAGGTTGGCCAAATAATACAGTTGCTGTCAGAACTGAAATCTCTGATTCTTGCCCCAGTTTTCTTTGTCTCTACTTCATGTTCAGGGATGGATGTGACTAGATATTGGTTTTACGGAACATTAAGCTCAAACATGTAGGATGTGGTAGGAAGCTGTCTTTCTTTCCTAATCTTCAGTTTCTTCTTGTACAGTAATGGAGTTGTCTAAATGACTCTACTCAAGCTTCTGAGACACAATGTCTTTCTGAAGAGTAGCTAGAAACACAGGGAGCCATGGACAACTTCACCTGCCCTTGTTAAGTTCAGGCTCCTGATCTTTCAAAGATTAGGCGTACACAGATGGAAGATTCTTGCCCATGCAACTCTTACAAGGCTACCATGCCTGACCTTCCAGGTGGCTGCTCTTTCAATGGAAGTGATTTTCAAACTGCAGATCATAACTTATTAGTGAGTCTTGAAATAAATTTAGTGAGTCAGTATTTCAAAAATGGAAATAGAAGTGATTTTAAAATATCAAAGTATGCCACAAGTTATAATAACAAGTATTACTTTGTGAAATCTTTGTTATATGTGTCATATGTGTGTGTGAATTTAGGTACTGTGATGTCACAATTTTAAAAGCATTTTTTACTGTGCACTGTAGTCCAAAAAGATTGAAAACTACTGCTTTAAGACATGATTTATGTTGCCTGCAATTAAAAAAAACTCTCACTTTTAAATTGCACATTATTCATTCATTCAATAATTGAGTGCCTATCAAATGCCAGGCACTGTTCTGGGCACTGAGAATATAGCAATGAACAAAAGAAACAAAAATTCCTGCACTCATGGAGTTTACCTTCTGGTGGGAGAAACACATGCAATACATATGTAAGGTACAAAATGTAGGAAACATAAGAGAAAGGCAGAAAGGAAGGAAGGCAGGCAGGAAGGCAGGAAAGAAGGAAAGAAGAAAGGAGGGAGGGAGGGAGGCAGGGAGGGAGGGAGGCAGGGAGGGAGACAGGGAGGCAGGGGAGGGAGGGAGGAAAAAAAGAAAGAAAAAAGAAAGAAAGAGAAAGAAAAAGAAAGAAGCAAGCAGATAATTCAGGACATT
Source organism: Plecturocebus donacophilus (assembly GCA_004027715.1). Taxonomy (NCBI): domain Eukaryota; kingdom Metazoa; phylum Chordata; class Mammalia; order Primates; family Pitheciidae; genus Plecturocebus; species Plecturocebus donacophilus. The sequence continues at coordinate 968 of PVKP010037711.1, read as the reverse complement.
CATAACCATTTAACCCAGAAAAACACGGTTGGCATTTTGCTGTATGTCCTTACAGATTTTTCAGCATACACACATGCCATTTATCTCGCCATTTAGAGGACTTCAGGGTAACAGGCCTCAGGTAAATGTGCAGGATGCCGCTGACCAAAGTCCTGTCCTCTGCAGCATGAAAGGAGAGTCTCTGTTTTCCTCTCCGCCTGCTTCCCTCCTCCCTTTCCTTCTTTCTCTTCTGTATTAATTACACTACCAGGCCCTCAGCCTTGGACACAGAGACTTCTGCTGCATCTTAAATAGGCACAGCACCAGCCGACCCTGCTCAGTGGGAAGTTCTGTGTCAGAGTTCTGTTGCATACTGACCTTTAAAAGCCTTAATGATTTAATCATTTTATAGATTGAAAACATTGAGGTCCAGAGAAATTGTGACTTGTTGGAGTTTCCACAAATGGTAAATGGAGGCAAGAGTCTGAAATGCCTTGTACTCCACCACCTGAGAGCTCTGGTTTGGCCTCTCCATCTGCTGGGCATTTCACATTTCCTTATTGTGCCAATATAGCTGTTTTAAGTTTTTGTTTTCTAAAAGGTACAAACCGGTTAGACTCATCCTGGCTTCTGTGACCACTAATTTAGTAAATCTCCTTGGATTTTGTGACTGCTATGCTATAAGCTTTAAAAATAAATGTAATCAGAAGCTGCCCTTGGGTCCAGCAGAAAAGAAGATAGAATTGGATCCCTTTCAAACCTAGTGTTTACACTCAGATGCCTCTGGCTTTCTCATTTACTTTAATAAGCTATTTTATGAGGTAACTTTATCTTTACAGATACTTTTTTTTTTTGAAGGAGAGATGATTTTTAGCAGAGAGCAAGGAACTTAAAATCAAGAGGTTTGCAGTCTCATCCCAATTCTGCTGAGTAACCTTAGAGCAGTCACTTCCCCTCTGTGAGCCTAAGACTGCATGAGGGGCTTTCAA
>PVKP010037710.1:0-21441 GCA_004027715.1 Plecturocebus donacophilus | reverse complement strand
TGGGCCACAGAGCGAGACTCCATTTCAGAAAAAAAGCAATGCTACCCTTTTCAAGGGACTTTCCCATCTCTAGATTTATTGGATCATCCTAGCAAAGCTTTGCCCCAGTTAGATGACATATTAGCAGCATGTGATCAATGGAGTAACTGAGGATCAGAGAAGCAAAGCACTTTGCGGTAGGATGCACAGCTCTCTGGCATTGGCAGGGCCAGCTGTGAGCTCTGGTCGGCCTGGATCACGGCCCCTGTGTGGCCGCCACAGCAGGAGGCACCAGGCGGAGTCGCTGCTTCACGTCTGATGCCTGGCAGCTGAGATCACGGTTTGAGAGCAAGGGGCTGGGGACACTGATGGGCGCGACTCGTTCTCTCGGCTCCCTCACCTGTGCAGATAAGGGAACGAATTCATTTGTCTTTGAGTCACAACCAGATAAACTCTTGTCTGGGTTTCTCCACAGGGACACCTGAACTTGGCAACCTTCGGCATCCCACCCAGACTCTGGGACAACCACCCCTCTTTCCTGGAAACTTCCCTTGCTCCCTGTGAACCTAACCTTGCAGCCTGGAGACCATGACTAAGCCACGTCTTTGGACCAGATCTGTTCTCTCCCAGCCAGCAGGCTGCTTCCCAGCCTCATCCATTTGACTTCTTTCTCTCAAGGAACTTACAATTTAATCAGGAGTCCCTAATAGTACGCACATTCTAAATTGCAATCATTTACTGCATCTAGCCTGGGGCTTTTCTGTCTGTTAGAAATATCAGGGTTATTTCCTTCTTTTAAGAGTTTACGTTAAAAAAAAAAAAACTTTACAAATAATGTTTGCTGTTTAATGTTCTCCCCTGAAATATCAATCTGCAAAAATAGAAATCCTTTTTTACAATTCATTGCAAGGATAGAGTTCCAGTTTCTTATAATGTAATGAATGTACGGCAGATAATGGTCCAATAGTGCAAATGAAAGGCGCATATAATCAAAATGATAATGGAGCGTATTGTACGGCTTGTATAATACAATCCGTACCAATATGGAAATCATATCTCAAGGCAACATTCCTCTCTTTGATTTTTGTAATAATTGTACATGTAAGAGCAGAGCAGCGAGAAGTGGGGGGACAAAGGCCTTTATTGCTTCATTAGGCAGCTGGCGTTCTGATGGTCCGGCCTGTCGATAGTCGCTCCTTAATTTCCGAGGGAAGCTTCTTCTCTTCCCGCAGACATGATTTACTGTTCAAGTCAGCTCCCTTTCCAGCCCTTTCTCTGTGAAGACTCACAATTAGATGAAATGAGCTTCGAGGGCCCTTTTGATCGGTGCCTTCTGCCTGCTTGGCCACCGAGGCTGGGTGTGGGTCAGGCTGGAGCAGGGCTGCTCGGAGCTTGGGTGGGGAGAAAGAGGAGGCCTTGGTGGGCCTTTGAGGGTCTCGGGGCTGCACGCCTCCCTTTGCCTGCCAGGCACGTGGCATGTGAGGGAGTGGAAGAGTAACAGGCACAGGCCCTGGCGACACCGCCTTGCAGTCCATACAGGTCAGTGCACACCCAAGATGGGAAATGTCCACTCTGGAGTCGGGCCCCAAGTGGATCTTGGCTTATGCACCAACTAGAGTATGACCTTGGCCTCGACCTCTCTCGGCAGCAAAGGCGGCTCAAGGCAGAGCCAGCCTATGGACCATGCTCCTCAAACAATACATCCACTGCTCCACCATACAGTGGCTTGTTTTGCTGAGGCTGGATGGGAAGAGGGGCTCGGTGGGTCTGGATGGATGGTCTGAAGGGCAGCCTCAGAGGCTGGGCACCGGTGGCCGCCCTTGGCATCGGCCCTGGCCCTGCCTTCCCCAGGTCCGTGCTGCTGGTTCCTCTTCTCTGGCTCCTGACCTCAGCTTGCCCTGGCCTCAACAGCAGGCCACTTTTCTTCCCGTCTCCTCCTCCCCTGAGGCTTTGGGCATGAATGTGACTCTTCAGCTGGCAGCCTTGCCCTCTGGGACCCATGTGGTCCCCTTAGTGCTAGTTTCTTCCTGTGCTGGCATGGGAGGCAGTTGATAGCAATGGTGATGCCCCTCGCTGGTCAGGGCTCTGCGTCAGCCTGGCGGGTTTCCCAGCAGCCCTTCCAGGTGGGTGCCTCGTTATCTTCAGAAGAGGACACTGAAGATAATGGTCAGGGTTGCAAACTGGGTGGCAGTGGTGAGGAGAGAGCCCAGCTTCCCAAAGAGGCCAGTGTTTTCTCTTGGGTTCTGGGAACCAAAAGATGCTGGCAGAAAGCAAGTCCCACAGCAGAGGAGGCGATGGACAAGCAGCTGGAAGTGACTCCGGAATCAGAGTGAACTTGGATCTTGCTCCTAAATGCTGTGTATCCAGCCACTTCTCCTGGCCCAGCGGGTCCTGGGTCCGTGCCTTCTGGGAGCCTGGACGGGGTGGGGTGAGGTGGGTGGCCCTGGCCCAGGGCGCCCCATCATGTAGGGTGGAAGGGAAGCTGCGGATGGTGCTCTGTAAGGGTCAGGTGTCAGGCGCTGGGCAAGGGCGGGGCCGGAGTTGGGCGGCAGAGCTGCAGGTGAGCCCCAGCAGGCCCAAGGGAGCCTGTGCCTTTTCCTAGGGCGCCGGAGTCTGGAGCATAGGCTGGCTGAGGGCTGGCAAGGGGACCGCGCTGACAGGATGGAGTCCTGGGCACAGTCCTTTTTGGGCTTTCTCTTGCAGGCACTGCTACTTCTTGATGCTGGCCTGGGGATGCTGCCAGAGGGACCATGCTGTTGACCCTCACTGCTGCTGAGGCCAGAGAGGGAGGCGATGTCCTGGGCTACCCCGAGGAATGGGGCAGAGAGGGAACTCAGGGGATGCCAGGTCTCCGTTTTATGTCCTTTGGCGAGAAAGCATAGCCTGCTGACCTCTCCCAGGCGTGTCTGCAGAGCAAACCCTGGGGGCAGCCCTAGTTCTCAGGGAGATGTCCCTTGGTGAGGGGGTCCCACCTCTTCTTCTTGTCTCCACACCAACATCCACTCCAATCCCATCATACCCTGTGGATGGGTAGGAGAGCTCAGTGGTTAAACTCCCGCCCCTGAGGGCCCTGAGCTTGAATTGTGGTTCCCACATGTTCTGCCTTTGTGGCCTTGGCCAAGGCCCTGGCCCTCTTGAAGCCACAGCGTCCTCTTGTGTACGACAGGGAATAAGTGCAGTGAGGAGGTGGGAAGAGGACTGAGTGAGCTCACCAGGGAGGGAACACCTGGTCGGATGCACTCTACGGGTGGGGTCGGGTCGTAGCCATGAGTCACCTGGCAGGGACAGCAGGCTCAACTCCTGGGGGCAAGCCTTGACCTGCTCAGGCCTCCGAGGTGTGTCTGCACTAACGGGCCTTAGGGAGGGGTCATTTTTCTTTCTCTTTCCAGGTTACCGCAAGCAGTGGGGTTACGTGTGCAGGAAAGTGAAGGCTGGGCAGTGGGAAGCTGTGGGGGGTGGGGGGAAGTTTCATCAGTGACCGCCACCTGCAGGCACAGGGGTAGTGGGCGCTAGGAGGTGCTGCCCAGAGCCCCTTTACAACAAGCCAGGGAAATTTCCAGCGGAGGCTCCCAGCTCACCCCTCTCTGAAAATTTCCCAGGACTCCCCAACTGTAGCTGCACCCAATGACTGGGCCGTGGTGGAGAGGCACAGAGACCTCAGTTTGGCTGAAGGATTCACAGGGGCTCATCTGAGACCGTTGTGGCAATTTCATCCCTGTTCAAATTCCCCTACAGTCCGCCCCAGCTCACACAGGCACCGACCGCCGCGGGCACTCCCAGTAAGCCGCCCACCTGTAAATCTCAGTCTCCCAGTCTGTTTCGTGGCACTCACCCTGTGAGTTTTCCAAGCATTTTTATTTCCTTGAACTTACTTATTTTATTGAAGTCTCAACAAATCTATGAAATAAGTGCTATTGTAATTCCCATTTGCAAAATAAGAAACTAGGGGATCAGAGAGATTAAGTAACTTATCTAAGGTCAAACACCTAATAAGTGGCTGCATTTTTCGTCTCCCAGCAAACTGTACAACGGCAGTAAAAAAGCCCAGGTGTGACCTACTGCGGTGTTTCCCGAGGTGTCCTCAGGAATCCTAGCATCAGAATCACCTGGGCTGCTTGTCACAAGACAGATTTCCAGGCCATGACTGAATCAGTATCTCTGGGACGGGGACCCAGAAATCTGGATATTTAACAAGCTCTCCGGGCAAACTAATGCGGGAGCCACTGAGCTCTGGGGAGAAGCCTCGGACACTGGAAATCTGGAAAGGACATTAGGGATTGTCAAATGCTTTTGCCTGCAATTGAAATGAGACTCCAAAAGGCAGGCAGGTGGTCTCGTCCATATTCACGGAGGCATCAAAGGGAGCTGGGTCTGGACTTGAACTCTCCCGCCTCCTTAATCAGTTGACTCTTCCACACGGCGTGGACATGTCTTACCTGCTGCTGGTGGCTCAGAGCGCATGTGGACAGGGTGACCAGTGAGACTCAGAACACCATTTTTCATATTTTATAAAATTGCATAAAGTCTTTAAAATTTTACAGAACCTAAAATTTTATCACTGAAATCATTTTAAAGTGCATGGTCAGTAGTACTAAGTGTACTGGCAGCACCCATCACCGCCATCCATCTCCAGAACTCTTTTCACTTGCAAAACGGAAACTTTGTCTCCATCAAACCGTCCCTTCCCATTCCCTCGCCCTCCCAGCCCTGCCAGTCACCCTCGATGTCCTGTCTTTATGAATTTAACTACTCTAGAACCTCATATAAATGGCATCATGCAGTGTCTGTCCTTTTATAATGGGCTTGTTCCACTTAGTATAATGCCCTCCTTTCATCCATGTTGTAGCATGTGCTAGAATTTCCTTCCTTCTGTGGCTGAATATGATTCCACTGTATGCATGTACCTAATTTTCTTTATCCGCCCATCCGTATGTGGATGTCTGGGTTGTTTCCATCTTTAGGCTATTGTGAATAATGCTGCTGTGAACCTGGGTGTACAAATACCTCTTCGACACTGTTTTCAGTTTCTTTGAATACCCAGAAGTGGAATTGCTGGATCATATGGTAATCCTGTGTTTGATTTTTCTGAGGAACTGCCATTCTGATTTCCACAGCGGCTGTACCATTTTACATTCCCATCAGCAATGGACACGGGTCCCAATTTCTCCGCATCCTTCTCAATGCTTGCTGTTTTCTTTTTCTTCTTTTTACATAACAGCCATCCTCATGGGTGTGAGGTCTCATTGTGGTCATTTTAGTTATTTTATTAAGAAAATTGTTTTTGAGACAGGATCTCTCTGTTGCCCAGGCTGGAGTGCAGTGGCATGATCTCAGCTCACTGTAACCTCAGCCTCCTGAGTTCAAGTGATTCTCCTGCCTCAACCTCCCAGGTAACTGTGATTACAGGTATGCACCACCCTGCCTGGCTAATTTTTGTATTTTTAGTAGAGACGGGTTTTCACCATGTTGGCCAGGCTGGTCTCAAACTCCTGACCTCAGGTGATCCGCCTGCCTTGGCCTCCCAAAGTGCTGGGATTACAGGCGTGAGCCACTGTGCCCGGCCCCGTTTAGTTATTTTAAAGCACATTCTTGGAACCCATTTTCCCTGTAGGCTGCTCCTGGACATCCCAGCCATAGCTGCCAGGCTGCCAGAGCCCGGTGGACGGAAGGCGCTCCACCCTCTCGCCATGCTGCGGTAGACGTCCCACCCCACTGTGGTGCAAAGGGACACAGGAGGATGCTGATGGGGAGCAGTCACCAGGATCGCAGCGCCAGCTCTGTCACTAATGAGTGCACGTTTCAAACAGGTCACTGACTGCTGGAGTGCAGGGTCCTCAGGCCCGCAAATAAAATGATGTTTCTGCTGGTCACTGCATCACGCAAGAACAGCTGAGTGGTTGCTCACCGATGCCGAAGGCTGTGTTTGGGATGGTCTGACTTAGCATATAGTTCATGTAGCTGATACAAAACTGACTTTGGGAGACCATGGGGAACCCCCCTGCAATAACCGGGCACTCAGCCTCTGGAGGAGCTGCAGCCAGGGTTGCGAGGCCCCTGTAACTGCTGTTAGGGAGAGGCCTATCTATTGATACTAAAACACTGTGGCCAGAGAATGGTGCCTTCGGATATGAGCCTTGAATCACATGCATACAACAGAGCCCTATGGGACAGAGCCACTGCTTCAGAGTTGCTGAGCCCTGAGTTCCAGGCAGGGGACCTCATGGGGAGTCTGTCAAGTGGGGTGGATTTCCCAGGGCAGCTTCTCCACGATGCTGGGTGGGTCAGCCAGGCTGGAATTCAAGCCGCTGGGATCCATTAGCCCAGGGCTTCTCAAACTGGAATGTGGACGTGAATCACCAGGGATCCTGTTACACTGCAGATTCTGACTCAGCAGGTCCGGGGCTGGGCCTGACATTCCACATGGCTGGCCGGCTCCCCTGCAATGCTGATTCTGCTGGTTTCTGGACCACCCATGAGACCCCGCATGACCTCTGAGGTGCTACCTCCTTGCAAAAACCCTCAGCTCTTGGGACCTCTCCCTGCACCTCGAAGCTCTTTCAGACCATCTTTTCCTGCAGCCCTCACAAAGAGCCTGGAGTTGCGGCTGCTGCTGTCGGCTCTTGCATGGCTAAGGGCATTTTCATTTAATTTTGTAAGGCTTTTCTAGAGCCAAGCTCCCTAAGGATGGGGAATGCGTCTCACCCAACGCTTGGCATCCCCTAGAGAACCTAGCCCAGTGCTGTGCAAGGCTGTGTTCTCAATACTGTTTGTTAGAGGAATCATAATCCCAGCCCTCATATGTGTGAACACTTTAGAGTTCACAAGCACCTTCACATGCTTAATTCATTACCTGCCGTTTCTCTTCCGATGAACTAGCAGTTCCTCTTGGCTTACGTGCTAGGCGTGAATTTCCTCATTTTTATCCTCACAACAATCCTGTGAATTACACAAGGCAGGTATTAGCCTGCCTGCCAAGAAGAGGACCCTATTGTTTAGAGAAACATTAAGCGTGCTGCCCAAGGTGTCCTAGGGGACAATGGCAAGCCTGGGATCTGTCCTCAGGTTGCTGCTGCCACTTCCCTAGATGAGAGATGGGACCACCAGCAGGAGTAGGGCTTGGGCGCCAGACAGTGGCTGGTCCTTCTCACTGGGCCATTCCAGTGGCAGCTGACCCGTGTTTCTGGGTGCCAGCCCTGTGGGCCTCCCTGCCTGCATCCTACCTGGGCCAAAGCCCCAGGGGACAGGTGACCTCCACAGGGCTTCTTTCCTATTCTTTGCATCGAAGGCCCTTACTTTGTAGGGTAACGGCTCAGAGGACTGGATTTCTGGTCCTAGCTCTGTTACTTCTGACCATGGGGCCATAGACCAGGCATATGAGTTTTGATTTCCTTTTCAGTAAGATGTGGATGATGCTGTGTGCCCAGCTGGGCCACTGGGCTATGGTGCGCCCGCAGCAACAGCACTCTGTGAAAATGCTTCATGCAAAGAAGCATACATGTTACTTCTTCATCAAGCGTGTACATTGTAAAACAGAATGGCTGTTTTTATTTTCAAAGTTTGGGTATTTACACAGAGGCGCTGGCAAATGCGTGATCATTTCAGTGGCTCGTATGTTTGTCTTGCTGTGTAAAACAATAAGACGCGAGCCCCTCCTGAAGTCATCGGCAGGCTCCTCACAGCTTTGGAAGTTGATTTCGTTTGTCGTCCTTACACTTCCCAAGGGTTAGCCGGAGTCAGCCAGCATCAGGGTGCCAGCTTTGAGTTAAAAGTTAATTATTCTTCTTAATCATATTGAAGACACTTAATTTTTTTAGTGATTTACTCTGCTTTGTAATTATAGATGTGGTGATTAGAATGTCTTATATTCAACATTACAGATTTTAAAAAATATGATTTATCCCCACCACTGATTTAAAACTCTTCCTTTATAAGTTTTTATTCCTGTTTGTGTGAAGTGTTTAGGGACTCCAGCGGGCCTGGTGCCTCTGCGGGGGCTATTAGAGGCACTGTGTACAGATATAATTAAGGAATTTCAAAACACAAATGACTGCCTTTGGGGCCAATAGCCACTGCAGTTTCCATCTATCATGTCAGCCCTGGAGATGGTTGTGTGTTTGGTAAAGTAAATTAGCATACAATAACTTTGCTTAAAATAATGTTCAAATTTAAGAAGTAGCAAGAAACAGGAAAAACAAACAGTAAAGAGATCTAGGGAGAGGGAAAATCACAAATTTAAATGCGGAGGGAATCTTCGCCTGGTGCCTTTTTCACCTGTGGGGTACAGCACAAAGCTACCTGCAGACCCCGAGCCCTTGCTCACCTCCTTTTGTTTTCTGGCCAAAGTTTTCTGTTCAGTTTGCACCATCTCTGAGCAGACCTTGAAGGGCTTGAAGGGACCTTTGGAGGCTCATCTTTGTCACATATTTTGTCCTTTGAAAATGTATTATAGAGACAATGGAACAGCGTTTGAGTTTGGGAAACAGGCGAGAAATTTCCCAGCAGCCCAGCATTTAAAGAGGAGCTGCCCCAAACCCCAGCCCAGTGGGAGGCCCGTCTCTGGTTTTTATGTTCAAGCTGGGACTCTTGGCCTCAGAAGCCTGCTTCTGGTTTTGAAAGTTGGTTCCTTCCCAGCATTATAGCATTAAAAAAAAATTTTTTTTTTGCCACCAATAAAACCATGTTCGGGGCTAATACTCATGCTTTAAAAAAATTGCAATTGTCCTTTGGAGCCTAGTTAACAGAAGCAAATTTCTTTAAAACAGATGTTGTGTTTGTGGTCTGATGGTGATGTGGATGAGGCTATTTGGAAGGGTGTAGAAGTTTTCCCATCTCACTCAGAAGGGAATGAGATGATGATTCTTTATACACAAAAGCCAAAGATGAGCTGTCATTATACTTCCCAGCAATAACCACAGCTAGTCTTTGGGTATATATCTTTTTAAACCTGCTTCCATGTGAATTTATTCATCAAGATTAATCTTTAAAAAATATATAAGCTGAATATACTAATTTTTAGCTTTTTTTCTCACTATACATTGAGCACTTTACACCACTTTTCCAAGTTAGCGAATATTTGAGCACTTTTTTTTTGTTTTTGTTTTCATTTTTTGAGACGGAGTCTTGCTCTATTGCCCAGGCTGGAGTGCACTGGTGTGATCTCGGCTCACTGCAACCTCAGCCTCCTGGGTTCAAGCAATTCTCCTGCCTCAGCCTCTGAGTAGCTGGGATTATAGGCACCCAGCACCATGCCCAGGTAATTTTTGTATTTATAGTAGAGGTGGGGTTTCACCATGTTTGCCAAGCTGGTTTCAAACTCCTGGCCTAAAGTGATCCACCCACCTCGGCCTCCCAAAGTGCTGGGATTCCAGGCGTGAGCCACAGCACTCAGCCTAAACACATGGTTTTTAATGGTTGCAAAAGGGCCCATGACTCATCTGAGATGACCATTTCTGTGGTCTTTTTGATACTGATGAAAATTTAGGCACCCCCCTTTTTTTAACCTTTTGTTCTTAAGGATAATGCTTCAGTGAACATCCTTCTACCTGTATCTTTGTGTGTCTATAATAATTTCCTTAAGATAAATTCTTAGAAACAGGGTTACTGTATCAAAGGTTACGCACATTGACATTACCATTTATTCCTCTTAAAAATAGCATTTTCCCTGGCAAAACGTGCAAAGTGCTGTAAGACATCTGCTGCACTTGGTGCAGTATTCGGGTAGAACATCTCCTCAGCAAGAAGGGCTGAGACGGTGTTGTCTATGGCAGGCTGGCTGCTGGGTATCACTCCAGAAAGAAACTAGCAGCCTGCGGAAGAGGCGGGTCACCAACACCTGGGAGGGCAGTCACTGAGCCTCCTTCCCATTGGTGAGTGCTGGCACCAGCCCCGACCCCAGGTGCAGAGACCATAAGTGACAAAGGGAACAGGTCCCTGGGGAGGAAGCTGCCAAGTCCCCCCCAAACCACAGGTAATCCTCACTAGGGAGGAACTGACAGCCAAGATTCTTCATCTGTTGAGGGTGATTCAGTCAAGATGGGGTAAGGGGATTCAGAGCTTTGTAAGAGAAGTGGTTGTTGCAAAGAGCTGGTGTGGTAGCATTGGGAACAGAATCATGGGCGCAGAAGGTTTCGGAAGCTTTATCAGTAAGACAGATTGCAGAGCTATCAGATTTGCATTGGGTAGAATTCTGTGGGATACCAGCATTAGAAAGTAAGCCACAAAGCTGTCGTGTTTTCCATTCGTTAGAGGACAGCTGGGTCTCCAGGTGTAATTTATGAAGTGGATTAGATAATATCCTTACTGAGAGGCTGTCACCTCAATGAAAGAATGTGGTTTTTTGCCTTGTCATCATACAGCCATCACTGTCTTCTGATAATAGGTCTCTACATTTTCTCAGATCATTTCTCCATTCTTCATCTTCCTGGTTTGAATGGGTTGATCATCCAGCCTCATCTGGGCCATGCAATTAAAGTATGTCGCCTCTCTGACCACCGTAATTGATCTAGGATGGGCATGTGACCAAGTTCATCCAATCAGAATGCATCTGAGAACTTTCATCCAATCAGAATGCATCTGAAAACTTTTGCTTGAGCACTTGCTGAAAAGTGTTCCTCCTTGTCCTCTGAAGTTAATGATTGGGAGGCTGTGGCCTGGTGCAGCTAGGAAACCCTTGTTGGGGAGTGCTGCTCTGTTTGGGAGGCATTTTAGAGAATAAAACCAACACGAGAGAAAGCCAAACAGAAAGATATAGAAATATAGCTTTTAATAGATATAATTTGAGCTCCTGGATCCAGGTGTGCCTGAAGTAGAGCTATATCTGGAGTTTTCAGTTGTTTGAGCCGTCATATTCCTTTTGTTTTGGTTAAGCCAATTTGATTTAAGTTTCTGCCACTGACATCTAAGATTCCTGACTACTACAGATATATTAAATTTCGAGTTGATTCATAGATCTGAATGAAGTGATGTTGCCCTCAAGCCTATGTGAATGATCTAAGTCCAAGCTTAGTGTTAGGACAGGAACACAATGTCTCAAAGACAAGGCAGTGTTAGGTCAGTGCTGGGTGGTCAGTGAAGGGGAGGATCACATGCTGCTGGTGGGATGGAGACGGGAGTCACAGAGAAAGTGATATTTTTGATGAGTCATGGAAAATGACAGGTGGGATTGGCAGGCAGTGACATTTCTGGTAAAGAAGCAATAGGAGCAAATGCTGAGAGGAGAAAAAGCAAAATGCATAGCCCATGTGGGAGAAGGAAGGAGGTAAATCAGTAAGAATAGTTGGGGTTATATTGTTTGGATCCTGAATTCCATGCTGAAATAAAACTTAATGAGATTTTGCCTTTTGTATATGACAGAGAAGCTTGTATTAGACCAACAGTCCCACTGAGAACAACTAGAAAATCCATACAAAATTAAATTAAAACCCCAAACCAAAAACATCTGTTTGAAAGCATTGTAGATCTGCTATGATAGCCAAGATTTGAGGGCAAAGACCTTGGAGTGTGAAGGCACCATTGAGTTTAGCTCAACATTCTATATCTTGTTTTTACTTTGGGGTAATTTATTGAAGTTTGCTTGTGACAAGAGGCTGAAAAGTCTGGTAAAAGGTCCTTGCTAAGAGGCAGAGAAGACAGTAGAATTCTTATAATCTTGCAGGGCTAAGGAAACAAAACTGGAGATTGGGGCTACTTAGGTAAACCAGAACACAAGGAATCAAAACAATGGAAAGAAGGGAAGTGAAAGGAAGTGAGCCCAGTATGTGATATTTTTTACATTTAGATATTTACCAAGTCATAGTTGCACAGGGCGAGAGGCTACAAATCCAAGAAAAAAAGTGGCTGAGAAAACAGCAAATTATTGGCAACTTCATGGAGTGATAAATTCAGGAGCTGCCTAGGAGGAGAAGCCCTAGTAAGTATGCCTAGGCAAACTTACTCCTAGTAAGTACTCCCAGTAAGTAAGGTTCTGAATTGGACACCTAGAGGGTTACACCCTTAGATAGTGTGAACTAGAGCTTTAGAAAGACTGTTACTTAGACTCAGGTCAACAATGTCACTGACTAGATTGGAAGCCATCTGCTCTTACTCTAGGTGTCTGAAAGATGATAGAGTTGAAGCTTATTTGGAGGAAGACATCATTATCCTGATCTTCCCCACTTTTTATACACCTTATCTGGCTCTCAATTAAAAATTCTAGGCATACCAAACTGGGTGCAGTGGCTCACACCTGTAATCCTAGCACTTTGAGAGGCCAAGATGGGTAGATCACTTGAGGTCAGGAGTTTAAGACCAGCCTGGCTCACATGGTGAAACCCCGTCTCTACTAAAAACACAAAAATTAGCTGGGCGTGGTGGTGGGTGCCTGTAATCCCAGCTACTTGGGAGGCTGAGACAGGAGAATCGCTTGAACCTAGGAGGCGGAGGTGGCAGTGAGCCAAGATCATGCCACTACACTCCAGCCTGGGTGACAGCATTAGACTCTGTCTCAAAAAAAAAGAAGGAAGGAAGGAAGGAAAGAAAGAAAGAGAGAAAGAAAGAAAATCTAGGCATACCAAGAAACAGGATCAAAAGAGGGAGAAAAAAATCAGAAGATAGAAACAGAACCATAGATAAATCAGGTACTGTGCTTTTTAGACATGGACCTTTAAATTAATTGTAATTGATAAGTTCAAAAAATAGGTAAGACAGATAATTTCTTCAGAGAACTGAAATTCATAAAAAGAACCAAATAAAAAGTGTAAAACTGAAAAGACCAATAACATGAATTTAAAATGTAATATGTTTAATAGCAAATTTTATACACTAAAGAGAGGATTAGTCATCAGGAAGACAGATTAGTAAGAAATATTCTGACTAAACCTTGAAGAGCAAAAAGGGTGAAAATTATAAAGAAAAAACATGAGAGAAACATGATGGAAAAGTCAAACTTATGTGTAATTAAAGGAAAGGAGAGGGAGAGTGTATTAGTTCATTTTCACACTGCTCTAAAGAACTACCTGAGACTGGGTAATTTATAAAGAAAAGAGGTTTAATTGACTCATAGTTCCACAGGCTTAACAGGAAGCATAGCTAGGAGGCCTCGGGAAACTTACAATCATGGTGGAAGGCAAAGGAGAAGCAAGCAGAGAGAAGGAGAAGAAAAGGGGGAAGAGCCACACACCTACCAAACAACCAGATCCTGTGAGCATTCTACCATGAGAACAGCAAGGGGGAGGTACACCCCCATGATTCAACCACCTCCCACCAGACCACTCTCTCAACATGTGGGGATTACAATTCCAGATGAGATTTGGGTGGGGACACAGAACCAAACCATATCAGAGAGTTACCAGCAATAACATTTGAAGAGAGTTTTGAATTCTCAGAAACTGATATAATATGTCAAAGCACAAATTCAAGAAGACCTACAAACTCTACCCAGGATGAATATTGAGAAAACTACCCTAGTCACATCACAGTGAAACTTCCAAAAACTAAAGACAAAGAAAAAATATTAAAAACAGCTAACAGGGCTATATTACCTTTAAAGGAGCAGTGATAAGACTTTCAACAGATTTCTTGGCCAGAATGATGGAAGCCAGCAAACAATGGAATGACAACTTTAAAATGCTGAAAGAACAGAAACTTATCAACTCAGAATTCTATACACAGAAAAAATATCTTTCAAAAGTAACAGTGACTACAAACATTTCCTGTCAACCAAAACCAGAAAGTTAATTGTTAAGACACTGGCACTAAAAGAAATATTAAAGGAATTTATTCAGATAGAAAGAAACTGATCCGAGATGGAATTAATATGGGAAGAAGGCTGGGCGTCGTGGCTCATGCCTGTAATCGCAGCACTTTGGGAAGCTGAGGAGGGTGGATTACCTGAGGTCAGGAGTTCAAGACCAGCCTGGCTAACATTGTGAAACCCTGTCTCTACTAAAAATTATACAAATCAGCTGGGCATGGTGGTGCACGCCTGTAATTCCAGCTACTTTGTAGGCGGAGACAGGAGAATTGCTTGAACCTGGGAGGCAGAGGTTGCAGTGAGCCGAGATCATACCACTGCACTCCAGCCTGGGCGACACAGCAAGAGTTGGTCTAAAAAAAAAAAAAGAAGAAAAAAAATATGGGAAGAAATGAAGAGCAAAGAAATGGGTAAGCCTCTGGGTAAAAGTACATTGGCTGCACAAAAGAACATGATACTGTATTTAGGGTTTGAAATATATATAGAATTAAGATGTGTGACACCAGTAACACAAGGGCAAGGAGAAAGTGATGCAAATGGACTTAAAGGGCTCTGAATTTCTTGAATTATTTAGGAAGTGATAAAGGCACTCATTTAAATTATACTCAGATAAGTCAAGGAGACATGTTGTAATCCAGTGACAACTTAAAGAGTACTAAAATAATGTATAATTCACAGGTTAATAGAAAATCAGAGTAACACAAAATATTTGATTAACCCATAAGAAGGCAAAAAGGAAAAAAAAATACAGGACAAATAATAAGCAATATTAAAACAATAGATCTGAATATATATCTTAGCCAGTACATTAAATGTAAAAAAAAAATTAAGTGTAAATGGATGGATTCAATTAAAATAGAAATATTGTCAGAATAGATAACAGAATAAAGCCCAACTACACAAATTTAATAGTAGCACGCAGAAATGTTTAAAATAAAGCAACAGGAAAATATATACTCTGAAAAAACAACCAAGTTAAAGATTTTGTAGCTTTACTAATACAACACAAAATAGACTTTAAGATAAGAGCATTACCAGAGATAAACAGAGACATTTTTTAATAGTACATAAACCAGTTCATCAAGAAACACAATAACATAGCCTCACGGCAAAAACTGATAAAATAAAAGACAGTTCTACAGTTATAGTGGCAGGCTTTAATAGCCCTCGCTCAGTAACTGCTAGAACATATAGCTGAACTTCACTAAGAAAAATGCTGGAACAACACAATTAACAATCTTGACCCTAATTGACATAGAACACTTTACCCCAAAATGACAGATTAAACTGTCCTTTCAAGACTGCATGAAATATTTACCAACATTTATCATTGACCATGTAATAGATTATAAAGTGAGTCTAAATAAGTTTCCAAGTACTCAGAGGATAATCTGACCACAGTGGAATTAAACTAGAAACAAATATTTATTTATTTATTTATTTCCTGAGACAGAGTCTCACTCTGATGCCAAGGCTGGAGTGCAGTGGTGTGATCTCGGCTCACTGCAGCTTCCGCCTCCTGGGTTCAAGTGATTTTCCTGCCTTAGGCTCCCAAGTAGATGGGACTACAGGCTTGCCACCACACCTGGCTGATTTTTGTATTTTTAGTAGAGATGGAGTTTCACCATGTTGACTAGGCTGGTCTTGAACTCCTGACCTCAAGAGATCTTCCTGCCCCAGCCTCCCAAAATGCTGGGACTACAGTCATGCCACCACACCCAGCTAATTATATATTTTTAGTAGAGATGAAGTTTAGCCATGTTGGCCAGGCTGATCTTGAACTCCTAGCCTCAAGTGATCTTCCTGCCCCAAGTGATCTTCCTGCTTCCTGCTCATTACAGTCATGAGCCACCATGCCTGGCCTAGAAATGAATTTTTAAAAAGTTAATTAGAAATTCTCCAAATATTTTGAAATTAAGCAATATGCTTCCAATTAACTCATAGGTAAAAAATAATCTTGGAGAGAAGCCAGCAGCAGAATGCAGCTCCCAGGGAACGAGACTGCAGAGGGCTAGAGGACTTCAGATTCCAAGCCAGGTGCCAGGTTCGTTTCTGTGGGACAGATAGGGCACTGAAATTAGGCCCAGGGAAGGAGCCACAGGGCAAGAGCTGCCCGGGGGAGGGGACAATCAAGATGGGGGGCACGTCCCCCCTGCAGCCAGCAGCCGGCTCGGAGGGCTGGGGGACTTAACCCCCTCGGTGCTCTGTTTCGCATCCTGCGCTTACCTCAACCCTCCTGCAACCCACAGTGCAGGAAAGCTGTGCCAGCAGGTGGGGCGCCACGGGTCGTCGATGCAAATCTGAGCAGCGGATACCGCCCGCGGGGCAAGCTGCTGCAGGGACCTGGGCGGGAGTTTGGGCTGAGGCCAGCGGCACGGACCGCCCCACAGAGGGAGGCCGAGTTGAAGGCAGGGAAATAGAGCATAAGGCCTGGCAGGCCGCACCTCCACGATTCAAACTTAAGCCCTCGCTAGAGAGGGTGGCAGCAAATACACCAGCCTGACCCCAACCAGAAACATCCAGCAGGGGAAGGAGAGAAGCCACGGGGAAGGCGGGGCCCATCTCACCTGCAAAGGAACTCCAGGGAAGGACCACCCACCCTGCAACCCGACTGAACCCGAGGGAGCCCAGCAACGCCCTCTACAGGCCAAAAAAGATACAGCTCCAACCTCAAGAAAAAAGCGTCACTCAGAGACTCCTGCAATCAACTCCAAAGATGAAAGGGAGATAAATCCTCCAAGATGGGAAAAAAACAGCGCAAAAAGGATGAAACCATCAAAGAACAGAACACCTCTTCTCCTCCCAGGGATCACAACTCCTCACCATCAAGGGAACAAAAAAAAGACAGAGAATGAATCTGACAAATTGACAGAAGCAGGCTTCAGAAGGTGGGTAATAACAAACTTCTCTGAGTTAAAAGACCATGTTCTAACCCAATGCAAAGAAACTAAGAACCTTGAAAAAAGATTAGAAGAAATGCTAACTAGAATAACCAGCTTAAAGGACATAAACGACTTGATGGAGCTGAAAAACACAGCACAAGAACTTCGCGAGGATACACAAGATTCAACAGCTGAATCAATCAAGCAGAAGAAAGCATATCAGAGATAGAAGATCAAATCAATGAAATAAAACAAGAAGGCAAGATTAGACAAAAAAGAGTTAAAAATAATGAACAAAGCCTCCAAGAACTATGGGATTATGTGAAAAAACTTAATCTACGCTTGATCGGTGTAACTGAATGTGATGGGGAGAATGAATCCAAGTTGGAAAACACTCTTCAAGACATTTATCCAAGAGAACTTTCCCAACTAAACAAGGCAGGCTAACATTCAAATCCAGGATATACAGAGAATACTACAAAGATATTCCTCAAGAAGAACAATCCCAAGGCACATAGTTGTCAGATTCACCAGGGTTGAAATGAAGGAAAAAATCCTAAGGGCAGCCAGAGAGAAAGGTCGAATCACCTGTAAAGGAAAGACCATCAGACTCACAGCAGATCTCTCGGCAGAAACCCTGCAAGCTAGAAGGGAATGGGGTCCAATATTCAGCATCCTTAAAGAAAAGAACTTTCAACCCAGAATTTCATATCCAGCCAAACTAAGCTTCATAAGCAAAGGAGAAATAAAATCCTTTATGGACAAGCAATTGCTGAGAGATTTCGTCACTACAAGACCTGCCTTCCAGGAGCTACTGAAGGAAGTACTAAACAGGGAAAGGAACAACCAGTACCAGCCACTGCAAAAATGTACCAAATAGTAAAGAATAATGACACAATGAAGGAGCCACGTCAATTAACGGGCAAAACAACCAGCCTGTAACAAAATGGCAGGATCAAATTCAAACATAACAATATTAATGTTGAATGTAAATGGCCTAAATGCCCCAATCAAAAGACACAGACTGGCAAATTGGTTTGTGTATTCAAGTCAAGACCCATTGGTGTGCTGTATTCCAGAGACCCATCTCACATGCAAAGACTCACATAGACTCAAAATAAAGGGATGGAAGAAGATTTACCAAGCAAATGGAGAGCAAAAAAACCAGGGGTAGCAATCCTAGTCTCTGATAAAATGAACTTCAAACCAAGAAAGATCAAAAGAGATAAAGAAAAGCGTTATATAATGGTAAAAGGGTCAGTGCAACAAGAAGAGCTAACTATCCTAAATATATATGCACCCAATGCAGGAGCACCCAGATACATAAAGCAAGTTCTTAAAGACCTACAAAGAGACTTAGACTCCCGCACAATAATAGTGGGAGACTTTAACACTCCACTGACAATATTGGACAGGTCAACGAGACAGAAAGTCAACAAGGATATCCAGGACTTGAACACAGATTTGGACCAAGTGGACCTAATAGACATTTATGGGACACTCCACCCCAAATCCACAGAATACACATTCTTTTCAGCACCACATTGCACTTACTACAAAATTGACCGCATAATTGGAAGCAAGTCACTCCTCAGCAAATGCAAAAGAATGGAAATCATAAGAAACCGTCTCTCAGACCACAGCGCAATCAAATTAGAACTCAGGATTAAGAAAAGCACTCAAAACCGCACAATCACATGGAAACTCAACAACTTGCTCCTGAATGACGAATGGATAAACAATAAAATGAAGGCAGAAATAAAAATCTTCTTTGAAACCAATGAGAATGAAGACACAATGTACCAGATCCTACGCGACACATTTAAAGCAGTGTCTAGAGGGAAATTTATAGCAACAAATGCCCACATGAGAAACAAGGAAAGATCTAAAATTGACACCCTATCATCAAAATGGAAAGAGCTAGAGGAGCAAGATCCAGAAAAACTCAAAAGCTAGCAGAAGACAAGAAATAACCAAAATCAGAGCAGAACTGAAGGAGATAGAGACACAAAAAAACTCTTCAAAAAATCAATAAACCCAGGAGCTGGTTTTTTGAAAAGAACAACAAAATAGACAGACTGCTAACTAGACTAATAAAAAAGAAAAGAGAGGAGAATCTAATAGATGCAATAAAAAACGATAAAGGAGAAATCACCACTGAGTCTGCGAAAATACAAAGTACCACCAGAGATTACTACAAACAACTCTATGCACATAAACCAGTAAATCTGGAAGAAATGGATAAATTTGTAGACACTTGCACACTCCGAAGACTAAGCCAAAAAGAAGTTGAAATCCTGACTAGACCAATAACAAGGTCTGAAGTTGAGGCAGCAATTAATAGCCTACTGACCAAAAAAAGTCCAGGTCTAAACGGGTTCACAGCTGAATTCTACCAGACATACAAAGAGGAGCTGGTACTATTCCTGTTGAAACTATTCCAAACAATACAAAAAGAGGGAATCCTCCCTAACTCTTTCTATGAGACCAACATCTTCCTGTTACCAAAATCGGACAGAGACACAACTAAAAAAGAAAACTTCAGGCCAATTATCCATGATGAACATTGATGCAAAAATCTTCAATAAAATCTGGCAAACCAAATCCAACAGCACATCAAAAAGCTTCTCCACCATGATTAAGTAGGCTTCATTCTGGGGGTGCAATGCTGGTTCAACATACGCAAATCTATAAACGTAATTCACCACATAAATAGAACCAAAGACAAAAATCACATGATTATCTCAATAGATGCAGAGAAGGCCTTTGACAAAATTCAACAGCCCCCTTCACATTGCTTCAGATATGTGGGATGAAAAAAAAAATTCAACAGCCCTTTATGCTAAAAACTCTCAATAAACTAGGTATCGATGGAACGTATCTCAAAACAATAAAAGCTATTTACAACAAACCCACAGCTAATATCATACTAAATGGGCAAAAATTAGAAGCATTCCCTTTAAAAACTGGCACTAGACAAGGATGCCTTCTCTCACCACTCCAATTCAATATAGTATTGGAAGTTCTAGCCAGAGCAGTTAGGCAAGAAAAAGAAATAAAGGGCATTCAATTAGGAAAAGAAGAAGTCAAATTGTCCCTATTTGCAGATGACCTGATCGTATATTTAGAAGACCCCATAGTCTCAGCCCAAAACCTCCTTAAGCTGATAAGCAACTTTGGCAAAGTCTCAGGATACAAAATCAATGTGCAGAAATCACAAGCATTCCTATACACTAATAACAGACAAACAGAGAGCCAAATCATGAGCAAATTCCCATTTACAATTGCTACAAAGAGAATAAAATACCTAGGAATACAACTAACGAAGGAGATAAAAGATCTCTTCAAGGAGAACTACAGACCACTGATCAAGGAAATAAGAGAGGACACAAACAGATGGGAAAAAATTCCATGCTCATGGTTAGGAAGAATGAATATTGTGAAAATGGCCATACTGCCCAAAGTATTTTGTAGGTTCAATGCTATCCCCATTAAGCTACCATTGACCTTCTTCACAGAACTGGGAAAAAGAACCACTTTAAACTTCATATGGAACAAAAAGAGAGCCCACATAGCCAAGACAATCCTAAGCAAAAATAACAAAGCTGGAGACGTGACGCTACCTGACTTAAAACTATACTACAAGGCTACAGTAATCAAAACAGCATGGTACTGGTATCAAAACAGAGCTATAGACCAATGGAACAGAACAGAGACCTCGGAAGCAACGCCACACATCTGCAACCATCTGATCTTTGACAAACCGGACAAAAACAAGTAATGGGAAAGAATTCCCTGTTTAATAAATGGTGTTGGGAAAACTGGCTAGCCATATGCAGGAAGCTGAAACTGGACCCCTTCCTCACATCTTATACAAAAATTAACTCCAGATGCATTAAAGATTTAAACATAAGAACTAACACCATAAAAATCCTAGAAGAAAACCTAGGAAAAATCATTCAGGACATAGGCACAGGCAAGGACTTCATGACTAAAACACCAGAAGCAATGGCAACAAAAGCCAAAATAGACAAATAGAACCTAATTAAACTTAACAGCTCCTGCACAGCAAAAGAAACATTCATTAGAGTAAACTGGCAACCAACAGAATGGGAAAAAATTTTTGCAATCTACCCATCAGACAAAGGGCTAATATCCAGAATCTACAAAGAACTAAAGCAGATTTACAAGACAAAAACAAACAAACCCATTCAAAATTGGACGAAGGATATGAACACACACTTTTCAAAAGAAGACAAATATGCAGCCAACAAACGTGAAAAAATGCTTATCATCATTGATCATTAGAGAAATGCAAATCAAAACCACATGGAGATAACATCTCATGCCAGTTAGAATGGTGATCATTAAAAAAATCTAGAGACAACAGATGCTGGAGGGGATGTGGAGAAAAAGGAACACTTTTACACTGTTGGTAGGAGTGTAAATTAGTTCAACCATTGTGGAAGACAGTGTGGCGATTCCTCAAGGACCTAGAAATAGAAATTCCATTTGACCCAGCAATTTCAATACTTGGTATATACCCAAAGGATTATAAATCATTCTGTCATAAAGACACATGCACACATATGTTCATTGCGGCACTGTTTATGATAACAAAGACCTGGAACCAATGCCAATGCCCATTGATGATAGACTGGACAAAAAAGATGTGGCACATATACACCATGGAATATTATGCAGCCATAAAACATGATGAGTTTGTGTCCTTTGTAGAGACATGGATGAACCTAGAAACCATCATTCTCAGCAAACTGACACTAGAACAGAAAACCAAACACCATATATTTTCACTCATAGGCAGGCAATGAACAATGAGAACACTTGGGC
>PVKP010037709.1:6603-21540 GCA_004027715.1 Plecturocebus donacophilus | reverse complement strand
TTTTCCTTTGGGGGGTGCCCCTTCCCTACAGAGCTGGACCTTCCCGGGTTCAGCTGTGCTTGTTCTCAGCCTCAGCACTTCCAATTGCTGTTCTCCTTGTGGGGATGGGACCAGCGGAGCCCTACTAAAAGGGCATCTAGTCCCGTACACTCCGCACCGAGAAGCACCGCACCGGCCAAAAGAGTCGCGCTGGCGACCCGTGTGGCTCCTTCACTGGGAATCTTCCAGTCTGTGGGCATCAAAAATTCGTCTGCAATTGCGGCATCCACTTGCTCTCTGCGCTTTCACTGGGAGCTACAATCCTGAGCTGCTGCTACGCGGCCATCTTGGATCTCTCTCCCGAGACTCCATCTTAAAAAAAAAAAAAAAAAAAAAGAAATTGCCACAGCCACCAGATGCAGTGGCTTATGCTGTAATCCTAGCACTTTGGGGGCTGAAGTGGGCACTTGCTTGATGTCAGGAGTTAAGACCAGCCTGGCCAACATGGTGAAACCCTGACTCTACTAAAAATATAAAAGCCAGATGTGGTGGTAGGCACCTGTAATCTCAGCTACTCAGGAGGCTGAGGCAGGAGAATTGCTTGAAACCAGGGAGCCGAGATCACATCACATCACGGAGAGAGACTCGGTCTCAAAAAAAAAAAAAAAAAAAAAGCCACAGCGACCGCAACCTTCAGCAATCAATAGCCTGATCAGTCAGCAGCTGTTAACATGGAGGCAAGACCCTATACTGGCAAAAAGATTACAACTCACTGAATACTCAAAACTGTTATCATTTTTTAGCAATAAAGTATTTTTTAAATTTATTTTTGAGATGGAGTTTTGCTCTTGTTGCCCAGGCTGGTGTGCGATGGTGCGATCTCAGCTCACCGCAACCTCCACCTCCCAGGTTCAAGCGATTCTCCTGCCTCAGCCTCCCAAGTAGCTGGGATTACAGGCGCCAGCCACACGCCCTGCTAATTTTATGTTTTTAGTAGAAATGTGGTTTTGCCATGTTGGCCAGGCTGGTCTTGAAATACTGAGCTCAGATGATTCTCCTGTCTTGGCCTCCCAAAGTGCTGGGATTATAGCCGTGAGCCACTGTGCCTGGCCAATAGTGTTTTTAAATTAAGATATGTACATTAGTTTTTTAGACAGTGCTATTGCACACTTAACTACAAGTGTAGACATAACTTTTATATGAACTGGGAAACCAAAAAATTAATGTGACTGGCTATATTGCTGTGGTCTGCAGCTGAACTCTCAATATCTCTGAGGTATACCTATACTAGTCCGAGTTCCACCACTTGTTAGCTGAGGACCTTGAGCACTCCATCTATAAAATGAAGTTGATAACCACCTGCTGAGGTAGTTATATTAAAGTAGGTAGTTCATGAAAAGTGCTTAGGACTATGCCTAGCAGAGTACCCTCTTTATAGATGTTATTTTGATTATAGTCTATGCATTTTGTAATAACATTGGGCCGGGGGTGGTGGCTCACACCTGTAATCCCAGCACTTTGGGAGGCTGAGGCGGGCAGATCACGAGGTCAGGAGTTCGAGACTAGCCTGATCAACTTGATGAAACCCCCACCTCTACTAAAAATACAAAAATTATTCGTACATGGTGGCATGCGCCTGTAATTCCAGCCACTTGGGAGGCTGAGGCAAGAGAATCGTTTGAACCTGGGAGGCGGAGGTTGCAGTGAGCCGAGATCACGCCATTGCACTCCAGCCTGGGCAACAGAGTGAGACTCCGTCTCAAAAAACAAAACAAAACATAACATTGATAAGGAAAAATCAATTCTGGATGAGTCCACTATCTGTCTGTAGTTGGCATGTTCCTCATGCCTGCCTCAGTTTACGCTGGATGCTCTAGTTTCCTCCCATGTCCCCAAGATAAGCACATTAGCTTCCTTTATGTGTCTAAATGATCCCAATCTGAGTGAGTGTGTGTGTGATGGTGCAATGCCATGAATGGCGTCCTGTCCACAAGGGTGAGTTTCCTCCTTGTGCCCTGAGCTGCCAGTATAGACTCTAGCTAGCCTTGACCCTGAACTGGAATAAGTGGGTAAATAGTTATCTTACTTGTTCTTCTGAATCTTCTATACATGCATGTCTAGCTCATATTTATTTCAGTGTTTAATATTAGAAGTGTTTGGATCTTTAGAAGTTTAGTGATGTTTTGTTTCCAGAAATACATTACAGGAACTTAACTCTTGTTTATATCAATTAGCTTGTGGTAAAATTGGTTTCTTTGTACATTGTTTTGCTTAAAGTTGTAGTTTCCAAGAACTTATCGATGACATTAAGTGAAGATGACGTTAAGTGAGGGCTTACTGTACTTAGTTCTAGATGAGGCTTGACGATATTCAGGTTCAATTTTGTTTTTTTTTTTAGGTGGAGTTTTGCACTTGTTGCCCAGGCTGGAATGCAGTGTTGAGTGTTGCGATCTTGGCTCACTGCAACCTCCACCTCCCAGTTTCAAGCAATTCTCCTGCCTCAGCCTCCCATGTAACTGGGATTACAGATGCCCACCACCACGCCCAGCTAATTTTTGTGTTTTTAGTAGAGACAAGGTTTCACCATGTTGTCCAGGCTGGTCTCGAACTCCTGACCTGAGGTGATCCACCTGCCTCAGCCTCCCAAAGTGCTGAGATTATAGGCATGAGCCACCATGCCTGGCCAGGTTGAGTTTTTTAGTGAGATTTCATCATGGGTGGTAGCACTTAGAGTTTTTTGTTGGGTTTATTTTGGTCTCTTTCTTATTTGTTGGAGGTCTTTTCCAAATTTTTTGTGATTCTTGATTGTCCATTTATACTTAAGTGTAATTGAGAAATTATGACTGAGTGTGGTGGCTCACACCTGTAATCCCAGCACTTTGGGAGGCTGAGGCAGGCAGATCACTTGAGGTCCGGAGTTCAAGACCAGTCTGGCCAACATGGTGAAACCCTGTCTCTACTAAAAAAAAAAAAAAAAAAAAAAAAAAAAAAAAAAAAAAAAAAAAAAAAAATATATATATATATATATATGTATGTAATTAGCCAGATGTGGTGGTGCGTGCCTATAATTCCAGCTACACAGGAGGCAGAGGCAGGAGAATCACTTGAACTCGGGAGGTGGATGTTGCAGGGAGCAGAGATCGCACCACTGCACTCCAGCCTTGGTGACAGAGCAAGACTCCATCTCAAAAAACAAAACAAAACAAAACAGAAAATGAAAACTGGGCCAGGTGCAGTGGTGCCTGTCTGTAGTCCCAGCTACTTGAGAGGCCAAGACAGGAGAATTGCTAAAGCCCAGGAGTTTGAGATTGCAGTCAGCTATGATCATACCACTGCACTCCAGCTTGAGTGACAGAGAGGTACCCTATCTCTACACACAACAAAAGCCACTTTGAGAGGCCAAGGTGGATGGATCGGTTGAGCTCAGGAGTTTGAGACCAGCCTGGGCACTATAGCAAGACCCTGTCTCTACAAGTAGTAAAAAACTAGTTCGTCATGGTGGCATATACCTGTGGTCCCAGCTACTTGGGAAGCTGTGGTGGGAGGATTGCTTAAGCATGAGAGGTTGAGGCTGTAGTGAGCTGTGATAGTGCCACAGTACTTCAGCCTGAATGACAACATGAGACTCTGGATGACAATGTGAGAAAGAAAAAAGGCCAGGCATGGTGACTCATGCCTGTAATCATAACACTTTGGGAGGCTGAGGTGGGAGGATCACCTGAGCCTGAGGAGGTCGAGGCTTCAGTGAGCCGTGATTGCACTGCTACACTCCAGCCTGGGCAGCAGATGGAAATCCTGTCTTTCATTTTCTTTTTCTGAGACAGTCTTACTCTGTTGCCCAGGCTGCAGTGCAGTGGCGTGATCTCATCTCACTGCAACCTCTGCCTCATGGGCTCAAACGATTCTCCTCCCTCAGACTCCTGAGTAGCTGGGATTGCAGGTGTCCACCACCATGCCTGGCTAATTTTTGTATTTTTAGTAGAGACAGGGTTTCACCATGTTGGGCAGGCTAGAACTCCTGACTTCAGGTCATCCAACTGCCTTGGCCTCCCAAAGTGCTGGGATTACAGGCGTGAGCCACTGTGCCTGGCCAGAAATCTTGTCTTAAAAAAGTAAAGAAAGAATATGAAAACTATACACAATAACACTGATAACCAGTGTGGTCAAAAAATAAGAAATCTTGGCCTCTGCTGGTGTTTTTGTGAAGGGAAGTTGAAGGTGCTGAAGCCTCTAGATAGGAAGAAAGAGCTAGGTACACCTTTTGAGTGTGGCTCACTGTCCTCTCAGTTTCCTTTCTTAGAAAATGACATCCTGCAAATGACATGATCCTATATCTAGAAAACTCCATCATCTCAGTCCAAAAACTTCTTTAGCTGATAACCACCTTCAGCAAAGCCTAAGGATACAAATCAATGTGCAAAAATTGCAAGCATTCCTGTACACCAACAACAGGCAAGCAGAGAACCAAATCATTAATGAACTCCTATTCACAGTTGCCACAAAAAGAATAAAATACTAGGAATATAGCTAACAAGGGATGTGAAAGACCTCTTCAAGGAGAACTACAAACCACTGCTTAAACAAATCAGAGGTGACACAAACAAATGGAAAAACATTCCATGCTCATGGATAGGAAAAATCAATATCATGAAATGGCCATATTGGCCAAAGCAATTTACAGATTCAATGCTATTACCATTAACCACCATTGACATTCTTCACATAATTAGAAAAAACTATTTTAAAATTCATATGGAACAAAAAAAGCATGAATAGCTATGACAATACTAAGCAAAAAGGATAAAGCTGCAGGCATCATGCCACTCAACTTCAAACTGTACTACAAGGCTATAGTAACCAAAACAGAATGGTACTGGTGCAAAAACAGAAACATAGACCAATGGAACAGAATAGAGAATCCATAAATAAGACCGCATGCCTACAACCATCTGATCTGTGACAAATCTGACAAAAACAAGCAATGGGGAAAGGAGTCCCTATTTAATAACGTGCTGGGAGAACTGGCTAGCCATATGCAAATATTGAAGCTGGACCCCTTCCTTACACTGTATACAAAACCAACTCAAGATGGCTTAAAAACTTAAATGTAAAACCCAAAACTATAGAAACCTTAAAATCTAGGCAATACCATTTAAGACATAGGCACAGGCAAAGATTTCATGACGAAGATGCCAGAAGCAATTGCAACAAAATCGAAAATTGACAAATGGGATCTAATTAAATGAAAGCACTTCTGCACAGCAAAAGAAACTACCATCAGACTAAACAGACAAGCTATAGAATGGGGAAAATTTTTGCACTCTATCTGACAAAGGTCTAACATCTAGCATTTACAACATTATGAGAAAAAACCCCATTAAGAAGTGGGCAAAGGACATAAACAGACACTTTTCAAAAGAAGACATACGTACAGTGAACAAACGTGAAAAAAAGCTCAGCATCGCTGATCATTAGAGAAGTGCAAATCAAAACCACACTGAGGCTGGGTGCTGTGGCTCACCCCTGTAATTCCAAGACTTTGGGAGGCCAAGGTGGGCAGATCAGTTGAGGTCAGGAGTTTGTGACCAGCCTGGCCAACATGGTGGAATCCTGTCTCTACTGAAAAATACAGAAATTAGTCAGGCATGGTGGCAGGTGCCCATAATCCAACTACTTGAGAGGCTGAGGCAGGAGAATCACTTGAGCCCAGGAGGTGGAGGTTGCAGTGAGCTGAGATTGTGCCACTGCATACCAGCCTGGGTGACAGAGCAAGACTTTGTCTCAAAAAATTTAAAAATGTAATTAAAAAAAATATGTTAAGTCAGAGACCTATCCCATGTTAATCTAGTGTTGAATTACGGAGGGCAGAAGACTAGGAGCTGGCATGTAGCTGTTCAGAATGTGGCTCCTGAGAGAGTACAAATAATTTTCTCTCTCTTTTATTTAGTTAGAAGGGGAAGATAAAAGACTTTGATTCATGAAGAATCTGCTCACTGAGAAGTGTATGTCAAGCCACTGGTTGAATTTCCATCAAAATATGATTAAGCAGAGAATGGAGAAGAAGGTTGATTCCAGGTGAGTGATGGAACTTGAGGAAAAAAATATAACTGGAATGGTGGTTCATATAAAACTCTGTAAACATTTTGTGTATGAAAAAAATAAATTACAAATAATGAGTGAGGTAGTAATTATGGGTATTTTCTTTTGTCATTGTTATTTTGAGTTTCTCATCTGTAAGATATATAAATTTTGTACATTATGTTACAGTCAAGCATTCTGAGTGCATGGAAATGTCAATCATTAAAACTCTGATTTTGAGCAGAAGTGAGTATGATTTTCCTTAGTTTTTAAGTTATATCATCAAGGTTGACTCTTGTGTCTTTCTTCTACTTTTGTTCATGGTTGCTTTCAGACTTTTTACCTTTTCTTGACTTTGTCTCTCCGCTGAAGCTCTCAGCACCTTATATGTGGCAGACTCTGTATAACTCTCCCTTTCTGGATTTTGATAATTGTTCCCTCCCCTGAATCTCTTTGAGCATAGAGGTAGTACCAGCTTAGCTTCTACTAGCTTCAGCTTCCTGCACTGTTCCTTGTGGTTCCTCTATACCCACAAGTTTGTAAATATATTATCTTCAAATTACTCTATTTTTAGTATGTCATCTATTTTCTTGCGAACTTTCATAGGTTTTATGAATGTTACTGGATTTTATCACATGGTTTTTCTATATTAAGATAATCATGTGGTTTTTGTTCTTTTTCTATTATGCTGTTTTACATAGATTGATTTTTGGACGTTAAACCAGCCTTACATTCCTGGTATAAATCCCACTTGATCATGGTGTTTATATGGCATATAGTTGTATTAGGGTCCTCTAGAGGGACAGAACTAATAAGACATACATATGTGTCATACACACACACACACACACACACACACACGTATATATATAAAGAGTTTATTAAGGAAAATAGACTCACACGATCACAAGGTGAAGTCCCATGATAGGCAGTCTGCAAGTTGAGGAGCAAGGAGGTCAGTAGTGGCTCAGTCCGAGTCCCAAAACCTCAAAAGTAGGGAAGCCAACAGTGCAGCCTTTAGTCTGTGGCCAAAGGCTTGAGAGCTCCTGGCATACCATTGGTGTAAGTCCAAGAATCCAACAGCCAAAGAACTTGGAGTCTGATGTTCCAGGGCAGGAAACATTCAGCAGGAGAGAAAGAAGAAGGCCAGAAGACTTAGCAAGTCAGCTTCTCCCACCTTCTGCCTGCTTTTTCTAGCAGTGCTGGCCGCCTATTGGATGGTGCCCACCCACATTGTGGATGGGTCTTCCTCTCCTAGTTCACTGACTGAAATGTTAATCTCTTCTGGCAACACCCAGAAACACCCAAATCCACCCAGAAACAATACTTTGCGTCCTTCAGTTCAATCAGGTTGACACTTAATCTTAACCATGGCAATGGTTTTTATATGTTGTTGGATTTGGTTTGCTACTATTTTTTTGAGGATTTTTATGTCTATAGTCATGAGGTATATTGGTCTTTTTTTTCTTTTTGGTAATAATCTTTGTCTTTGGTATGATGGTGATACTGGTCTCAGTGAATTTGGAAGTGTTTCTCTATTTTCTGGAAGAGTTTGTGGAGTATTGTTATTATATTTTATTTATTTGTTTTTTTTTTTTTGAGATGGAGTCTTGCTCTGTAGCCCAGGCTGGAGTGCAGTGGCACAGTCTGAGCTCACTGCAACTTCCACCTCCCAGGTTCAAGTGATATCCTGCCTCAGCCTCCCTAGTAGCTGGGATTACAGCACCTGCTATCACACCCGGCTAATCTTTTTGTTTGTTTGTTTGTTTGTGACAGAATCTCACATGGTTGCCCGGGCTGAAGTGCAATGGCACAATCTCAGCTCACTGCAACCTCCGCCTCCCCAGATTCAAGCAATTCTCCTGCCTCAGCCTCCCAAATAGCTGGGATTACAGGCGTCTATCACCACACCCACCTAATTTTTTGTATTTTTAGTAGAGAAGGGGTTTCACTGTTTTGGCCAGGCTGGTCTCGAATTCCTGACCTCGTGATCCACCTGCCTTGGCCTCCCAAAGTGCTGGGATTACAGGCGTGAGCTACCTCGCCTGGCCCCTTTGGTATTTTTAGTAGAGATGGGGTCTCATCATGTTGGCCAGGCTGGTCTCGAATTCCTGACCTCGTGATCCGCCTGCCTCGGCCTCCCAAAGTGCTGGGATTACAGGCGTGAGCCACCTCGCCTGGCCCATTTGGTATTTTTTAGTAGAGATGGGGTTTCATCATGTTGGCTAGGCTGGTCTCTAACTCCTGACCTTGGGTGATCTGCTTGCCTTGGCCTCACAAAGTGCTGGGATTACAGGCGTGAGCCACTGTGCTCTGCTATTACTTCTTTTAAAATATTTGATATAATTAAACACTGAAAATATCTGTGCTTTTTTTGGTAGGAATAATTATTTGTTTATTTTAGTGACAGGGTCTCGCTCTGTCGCCCTGGCTGGAGTACAGTGGCACGATCACAGCTCAATGAAGTTTCTAACTTCTGGGCTCAAGCAGTTTTGCTGCCTTAGCCTCCGAAAGTGCTGGGATTATAGTGTGAGCTACCAAGCCTGGCCTCTTTATAGGAAAAATTTTAATTACTCATTTAATTTTTTTACTTGTTAGAGATCTATTAAGTTTCCATTTCTTCTTTTTGTTTGTTTTTTGAGACGGAGTCTTAGTTGCCCAGGCTGGAGTGCAGTGGCGCAATCTTGGCTCACTGCAACCTCTGCCTCCCTGGTTTAAGCATTTCTGCCTCAGCCTCCTGAGTAGTTGGGTTTACAGGTGCATGCCACCATGTCTGGCTAGTTTTTGTGTTCTTAGTACAGATGGGGTTTTACCATGGCCTTAATATGAAGCTCTGTGGCCTCTAACTCTGGCATGGTTTCTTTCTTTCTTTTTTTTTGAAACTGAGTTTTGCTCCAACCTCCTGACCTCCTGATCCGCCTGCCTTGGCCTCCCAAAGTGCTGGAATTATAGGTATGAGCCACTGTGCCCTAACCTAAGTTGTTAAATATTATGCAGATTCAGAAAGGTATGAAAAAATGTATCATTTAAGATGTCATTTTGAAACAGTGTAACCATCACTCAGATTAAGAAATAGTTTATCTATGGCTGTGGCTCATGCCTGTAATCCCAGCACTTTGGGAGACTGAGGTGGGGGGGATCACAAGGTCCAGGGAATGGAGATTATCCTGGCCAACATGGTGAAACCCCGTCTCTACTGAAAATATAAAAATTAACTTGGCATGGTGGCAGACACCTGTAGTCCCAGCTAGTCAGGAGGCTGAGGCAGGAGAATTGCTTAAACCTGGGAGGCGGAGGTTGCAGTGAGCCAAGATGGCACCACTGCACTCCAGCCTGGCAACAGAGTGAGACCCCATCTCAAAAAAAAAAAAAAAAAAAAAAAAAACAGTTTATTGGGCTGGGCGTGATGACTCACGCAAATAATCCCAGCACTTTGGGAGGCCGAGGCAGGTGGATCACAAGGTCAGGAGTTCGAGACCAGCCTGACCAACATGGTGAAACCCCTTCTCTACTAAAAATACCAATATTAGCCGGTGTGCACTCATGGTGGGTGCACCTGTAACTCCAGCTACTCAGGAAGCTGCGGCAGGAGAATCGCTTGAACCCAGGAAACGGAGGTTGCAGTGAGCTAAGATTACACCATTCCTCTCAGCCTGGGCAACAGAATGAGACTCTGTCTTAAAAAAAAAAAAAAAAAAAGGAAATAGTTTATTAGTCAGGCACTGTGGCTCACTTCTGTGTAATTCCAGCACTTTGGGAGGCCAAGGCGGGCAGATCACCTGAGGTCAGGAGTTTGAGACCAGTCTGAAAAACGTGATAAAACTCTGTCTCTACTAAAAATACAAAATTAGCTGGGCGTGGTGGCACATGCCTGTAATCCCAGCTACTCTGTAGGCTGAGGCAGGAGTATTGTTTGTACCTGGGAGGCAGAGGTTGCAGTGTGCGGAGATCACACCATTGCCTAGGCAACAAGAGTGAAACTCTTTCCCAATCACACCCACTCCTTTCCTAGAGTTAATCACCATCCTACCTTTAATGGTAATCACTTTCTTAAATTTCTTTTAATTTTTACCTATTAAGCATACATTCCTAAACAATACAGTTTAGTTTTGCCTCTTTGCCTTAAATACATGGAGAGTGATATTGTATATATTCTTTTGTATCTTGACTCTTTGTTTCAAGGTTTTAGGTTTCCTCCATGTTACTGTGTGGAGTTGTAATTTGTTCATTTTCCTTGCTCTGTAATATTACATTGTAGGAATATTTCAGATTATCTATTTTGCTGATGGGCGTTTGGACTATTTTCAGGTTTTTTTGTTTGTTTGTTTGTTTTGAGATGGAGTCTCGCTCTGTCACCCAGGCTGGAGTGCAGTGGCGTGATCTCAGTTCACTGCAACCTCCACCTCCCTGGTTCAAGCAATTCCTCTGCCTCAGCCTCCTGAGTAGCTGGGATTACGGGCACATGCCACCTCACCCGACTAATTTTTTTGTAGTTTTAGTAAAGATGGCTGGAAATCCTGACCTCAGGCAATCCGCCGGCCTCGGCCTCCCGAAGTGCTGAGATTACAGGCATGAGCCACTGCACTAGGCTATCATACCTTTTTATATGTTTATTGGATGCTAGATTTTCTCTTTTTGAAGTACATATTCAAGTCTTATTCTTGTTTTTCTAATGAGTTGTATATTGAGTATTTGTACTAATTAATATATAGGAGCTTTTCTATTTTTGAATATGAATCTTTTTGCACCGCTCTACTCCAGCCTGGTGACAGAAGCGAGACTTCATCTCAAAAAAAAAATATGTGAAGAGAAGATATGTCACAAATATCTTCTCCCTCTGCTCACTTCATCATCATTTGATGAATTAAGTTGTTTTAAATTTTAATTTAGGCCAGGTGCCGTGGCTCATGCCTGAAGTTCCAGCACTTTGAGAGGCCAAGGCAGGTGGATCATTCGAGGTCAGGAGTTTCAGACAAGCCTGGCCAACAGGGCAAAACCTCATCTCTACTAGTAATATAAAAATTAGCTGGGTGTGGTGGTGTGTGCCTGTAGTCGCAGGTACTTTGAAGGCTAAGGCAGGAGAATTGCTTGAACCTGGGAAGCGGAGGTTGCAGTGAGTGCAGATGGCACCACTGCACTCCAGCCTGGGCAACAGAATGAAACTGTCTCAAAAAAGAAAAGAGAAAAGAAAAAAAAAAAGCCAGGCACAGTGGCTCTCCCCTGTGATCCCAGCACTTTGGTACTTTGAGAGGCCAAGGCAGAAGGATCATTTGAGGTCAGGAGTTCAAGGCCAGCCTGGCCAAACACAGTGAAATTTCATCTCTACTAAAAATAGAAAAATCAGCCAGATGTGGTGTTGCATGCCTATAATCCCCACTACTTGGGAGGCTGAAATGGGAGAATCACTTGAACCCAGGAGGCGGAGGTTACAGTGAGCCAAGATAGTGCCACTGACTCCAGCCTGGGTGACAACGTGAGATTTTTAACTTAGTAAAATGTATCAGTGTTTTCCTTTATGATTAATATGTGTTCTGTCAGGTTTAAGGAATCTGTTTCTTTCCTGATGTCATGAAGATATTCTGGGTTTTGTTTTTTTTGTTGTTGTTGTTGGAGACAAGATCTTGCACTGTCATAGGCTGGATTGCAGTGGCACAATCAGGAACACTGTGGCCTCAACCTCCCAAGCTCAAGCAGTCCTCTCACTTCAGCCTCCCAAGAAGCTGGTAGTACAGGTGTGTGCCACCACACCTGGTGAATTTTTGTATTTTTTGTAGAGATGGAGTTTTATTGTGTTGCCCAGAGTCGTCTCAAACTCCTGGGGTCAAGCAATTTGCCTGCCTCAGCCTCCCAAAGTGCTGGGATTACAGGCATGACCACCATGCCTGGCCTAAGATATTCTGTATCATCTTTTTTTTTGAGACAGAGTTTTGTTCTTATTGCCCAGGCTGGAGTGCAGTGGCATGATCTTGGCTACTGCAACCTCTGCCTCCTGGGTTCAAGCGATTCTCCTGCCTCAGCCTCTCAAGTAATTGGGATTACAGGCATGCACCACCACATCTGGCTAATTCTGTATTTTTAGTAGAGATGGGGTTTCACCATGTTGGTCAGGCTGGTCTCAAACTCCTGACCTCAGGTGATCCACTGGCCTCGGCCTCCCAAAGTATTGGGATTACAGGCATGAGCCACTGCGCCCGGCCTGTATCATCTTTAAGAACTTATTATTTTGCTGTTTACCTCCTGAAATTGATTTCAGATCTCCTGAAATTGATTTTTGTTTATATGTGAGTCAGAGATCCTATTTCATTTTTTTTTTCCACATGGGTATATAATTGCTCCAGCACAGTTTATTGAAAAAAACTGCTCTATAGTGCCATCCTTATCATTACTCAAGTGTTCATTTAAGCCCAAATCGGTTTCTTGGCTATCTACCTTGTTCCTTTGGTCAATTTGTTTCTGCTGCAAAATCATGATGTCTTGATTATGTAGTCTTGCAATAAGCCTGATATTTGAATAAGACTGCTTGTCTAGTACTTTTAAGAAATGTCTAAGCTACTCTTGGTATTTATAACTCTATAGAAGCTTCAGAATCAACTTGCCAAGTCCTTTCCCTCCCCAAAATAAAATCTTTTTCTTTTTTTTTGAAACAATCTTGCTGTGTCACCCAGGCAGGAGTGTCACGATCTTGGTGCACTGCACCTTCTGCATCCCAGGTTCAAGCGATTCTCTTGCCTCAGCACCCAGAGTAGCTGGGATTATAAGGCACCCGCCACCACGCCTCGCTAGTTTTTTGTATTTTTAGTAGAGATGGCGTTTCATCATGTTGGCCAGGCTGGTCTCGAACTCCTGTCTCAGTCAAGGTGATCTGCCCACCTTGGCCTTCCAAAGTGCTGGGATTACAGGTGTGAGCCACTGTGCCCGGCCCTCTATTGGGTTTTTGTTTTGTTTTGTTTTGTTTTGAGGCGAAGTCTTACTCTGTCACCCAGGCTGGACTGCAATGGCACCATCTCAGCTCACTGCAACCTCCGCCTCCCAGGTTCAAGTGATTCTCCTGCCTCAGCCTCCTAAGTAGCTGGTACTACAGGCACGTGCCACCATGCCCAGCTAGTTTTTGTATTTTTAGTACAGATGTGGTTTCACTGTGTTAGCCAGGATGGTCTTGATCTCCTGACCTCGTGATCCGCCTGTCTCGGCTTCCCAAAGTGCTGAGATTACAGGCGTGAGCCACCGCACCTGGCGTTCTACTGGTTTTAATTGAGATTACTTTGAAGCTATAGGTTAGAGTGGGAAAAATTGACATCTATATTGTATCAGTTGGGAATGGTGGGAACCCTCCTGAAATCTAAGTTTCCAGACACCAACCAAGGGTCAACCTTGTAAGCAGGATTTTCTAAGAACAGCAGCCACAGGCCTGCTGTGTTATTTTCTGCACAGAAGGAAAACAAACAGAGAAGATCAAAGAGAAAAGTTGGTTCCTTAGAAAGACTAATACAGTTGACAACCAGTGAAACTGATCAAGAAGGGAGAAAACCAAATAAATTATTTTGCCTATAAAATTATTAGATTTAGTCCTATGTTTGATGTTTGTGATGCCATTTGAAAATAGTATATAAATATATATAATTGTTTTTTCTTTATTGCTAGTTTATAGAAATATACAGTTGACCCTCATTTAGTTTGTTTTTTCTTAATCAGTTTCACTGGCTGTCAACTGTATTAGTCTTTTTAGGGAACCAACTTTTCTCTTTGATCTTCTCTATTTGTTTTCCCTTTGTGCAGAAAATAACATAGCAGACCTGTGGCTGCTCTTCTTAAAAAATCCTGCTTATAAGGTTGACCCTTGGTTGGTGTCTGGAAACTTAGATTTCAGAAGGGTTCCCACCATTCCCTGACTGATGAATAGTTAGCAGGATCTACACTGTGTGTTCATGCAATGGTTTTTATGCTGAATACTAGCACTCCCTCTAGGAGTCTGGAATTTTGGTATGTGTTAGGCAGAGGGTGCCTGTCTGATCAGCCCTCAGTAAAAGCTTCGGTACTGAGTCTCTAATAAGTTTCACTGATACACAACACTTCTCACGTGTTATCACAGTTCAGTGCTGGAGGAATTAAGAATGTCCTATGTGATTCCACTGGGAGAGGATTCTTGGAAGCTTGCACTTGATTTCCACCAGACTTTGCCCTGTGCCCCTTTTCCCTTTGCTGTTTTGCTTTGTATCCTTTTCCACAAAATCAAAGAAAAAAACCTAATGGAAATTAGCAAACATGTTGAAATGCTTATAAACATACTACATATCAATATATGAAATACTACAGTCACGTTTAGAGAAACGTATAATAGGTTTAATGCATTTAATGTGCAGTATTAAATGCATGTATTATAAAAGAACTAAGGCTGGGCTCGGTGGCTCATGCCTGTAATCCCAGCACTTTGGAAGGCTGAGGTGGGCAGATCACGAGGTCAAAAGATCAAGACCATCCAGGCTAACATGGGGAAACTCCATCTCTACTGAAAATATAAAAGCTAGCTGGGCATGGTGGAGCACGCCTGTAGTCCCAGCTACTTGGGAGGCTGAGGCAGGAGAATCACTTGAACCCAGGAGGCAGAGGTTGCAGTGACCTAAGATCACGCCACTACACTAGGCACTCCAGCCTGGTGACTGGGTGAGACTTTGTCTCAAAAAAAAAAAAGAATTAAGTCTGAAATGAACAAACTATGCAATCTAACATTTTTTCCTTTTTCTTTCTTTCTTTCTTTTTTTTTTTTTTTTTTTTTTGAGGCAGGGTCTTGATCTGTTGCCCAGGCTGGTGTCATCATAGCTCACTGCAGCCTTGAACTCCCGGGTTCAAGTGATCTTCCCACCTCAGTCTCCCAGGTGGCTA
>PVKP010037708.1:0-21439 GCA_004027715.1 Plecturocebus donacophilus | reverse complement strand
ATACATCTGACAAAGGATTAATATTCAGAATCTACAAGGAATTCAAACAAATCAGCAAGAAAAAACAACATCATCAATCCCATCAAAAAGTGGGCTAAGGACATGAATAGACATTTCTCAAAAGAAAATATACAAATGGCCAACAAACATATGAAAAAATGCTCAACATCATTAATGACCAGGGAAATGCTTTTTATTTTTTTGAGATAAGAGTCTCACTCTGTTGCCAGGCTGGAGTACAATGGTGCAATCTCAGCTCACTGCAACCTCCAACTCCCTGGTCCAAGGGATTCTCCTGCCTCAGTCTCCCAAGTATCTGGGATTACAGGC
Organism: Plecturocebus donacophilus; assembly: GCA_004027715.1. Classification (NCBI taxonomy): domain Eukaryota; kingdom Metazoa; phylum Chordata; class Mammalia; order Primates; family Pitheciidae; genus Plecturocebus; species Plecturocebus donacophilus. Next base: position 21,109 of record PVKP010037708.1, on the reverse strand, counting down.
ACGTGCCACCACGCCCAGCCAATGATCAGGAAAATGCAAATCAATATCACAATGTGATATCACCTTACTCCCGCAAGAATGGCCATAATCAAAAAATAGTAGACGTTGGTGTGGATGTGATGAGAAGGGCCACTTATACACTGCTGGTGGGAATGTACATTAGTACAACTACTATGGAAAACAGTGTAATTTCTTAAAGAACTAATAGTAAATCTACTGTTTGATCCAGCAATTCCACTACTGGGTATCTACCCAGAGGAAAAGACATCATTATATGAAAAAAGATACTTGCAGCCAGGCGCAGTGGCTCACATTTGTAATCCCAGCACTTTGGGAGGCCGAGGCAAGTGGATCTCCTGATGTCAGGAGTTCGAGACCTGCCTGGCCAACATGGTGAAACCCCATCTCTACTAAAAATACAGAAAATTAGCCAGGCATAGTGGCAGGTGCCTCTAATCCCAGCTACTTGGGAGGGTAAGGCAGGAGAATCACTTGAACCTGGGAGGCAGAGGTTGCAGTGAGCCTTGATTGTACCATTGCACTCCAGCCTGGGCAACAAGAGCAAAATTCCATCTCAAAAAAGAAAATAAAAAGATACTTGCACATGCATGTTTATAGCAGCACAATTTGCAACTGCAAAAGTATGGAATCAGCCTAAATGCCCATCAACCAACGAGTGGAATACTACTTAGCCATAAAAGGAACAAAATGGCATTTGCAGCAACCTAGATGGAACTGGAGACCATTATTCTAAGTGCAGTAACTCAGGAATGAAAAACCAAACATTGTATGTTCTCATTCATAAGTGGGAGCTAAGCTATGAGGACATAAAGGCATAAGAATGGACTTTGGGAATTTTGGGGGAAAGGGTGGGAGGGGGGTGAAGAATAAAAGATAACACATTAGGTACAGCGCACACTGCTCAGGTGATGGGTGCACCAAAATCTCAGAAATCCACAAAAGAACTTATCCATGTAACCAAACACCACCTGTTCCCCCAAAACCTATTGAAATTTAAAAAAACAATAAAGGAAGAACCAACCAGTGGGCTTAAGTATGTGGGGTGGAGCTTTGCCTGCTAACTCTGGCTAGGTCAATACGGTTAATAAAATCATTTAATTACAGATCCACAGATCACTTCTTTCCTGGGTTAGTCTCTACATGGAAATGAGCTGAGAAGAGATGGAAGTTCACTTTCCTGGTGCTGGGGGTAAGTTACCCTGGGACTGGAATAATACTGGCAGTCTAGGTTTACATCAGAGGTTGGCAGATAATGGCTCACTGCCTGTTTTTGTGAATAAAGTTTACAGAACATAGCCATGCCTATTCATTTACATGTTGTCTGTGGCTGACTTCACTCTATGATAGCAGAGTTAAGCAGCTGCAACAGAGATCAAATGATTCACAAAATACTTAATTTGGTCCTTTATACTAAAAAAAATTTCCTGACTCTGGGCCCAATACATATTGAACCTAAACAAAATGAAGTAAACAGAAAGATTTATATTAAGATGAGAAAAAAATTACCTGCAAATATACAGGATAGAGAGACCTGACTCAGGAAGAAATGTGCTTGAATGAAAAAATCTTGATGGTTACAAATCAGCACAAATTATATAAGGAAGGAAAAAGTGCTTAAAAAACAAGAAAACATACTCTTAGACTACCCTAAAAGAAGCAATATCTGGACCAGTAGTTGCAGTTCTCCTGTATGAACCATTCTTCAATATATACTCTTGTCTCCAAACTGTTATCTGCCTAGCACCTTCTAACCAGTGGTTAATTTACACTTAACTGTCAGACTTTAGCTTAGATGTCATTTCCTCTGAAAGCCTTCTTTGATTCCCCAAGACTGCATTACATGGACTTACTTACTTTATTATGGCATTTAATATACCATATTGAAATTACTTCTTTATTTGTCCATCTCTCCGATTAGATGAATCCAGGTAAGCAGGGATAGGTAGCTGGTATTCTAATACCAGGCCCAGTGCCTGCCACATAATAGTTTTTTTTTTTTAACATGTTTATTAAATGAATGTCACAACCCCATTATATTCCTTATCAGTTAGACTGCATAGTATAAGTATAGTCATGTGTCACCTAACAATGGGGATACATTCTGAGAAATGTGTCATTAGGTGATTTTGTCATTGTGTGACTATCATAGAGTATGGTGCAATCTACTATACATCTGGGCTATATGGTATAGCCCTATTGCTCCTAGGCTACAAATCTGTACAGCATATTACTCCCATGAATACTGTAGTCATTGCAACACAATGGTAAGTATTTGTGTATCTAAACATGGAAAAGGTATAGTCAAAATTCAGTATAAAAGATTTAAAAAAATAGTATGCCCATATAGGGCACTTACCATGAATGGATCTTGCAGAACTGGAAGTTGCTCTGGGTGAGTCAGTGAGTGGTGAGTAAATGTGAAGGCCTAGGACATTATTGCACACCACTGTAGACTTCATAAACATTGTACACTTGGGCAACGCTAAATTTATAAAAAATATTTTTCTTTCTTCAATAATAAATTAACCTCAGCTAACTATAACTTCTTTACTTAGCTTACTGTAACTTTTTTACTTTATAAACTTAGTTCTATACCCTTTTGACTCTTGTAAGAACACTTAGTTTAGAACACAAACATACAACTATGTAATGATATTTTCTTTCCTTATGTCCTTTTTCTATACTTTTTCTACTTTTTAAATTTCTTAAAACTTTTTTGTTAGAAACAAAGACACAAACACATGTACTAGCCTCAGCATACACGAAGTCAGGATTATCAACATCACTGTCTTCCGCCTCTATGTCTAGTCCTACTGGAAGGTCTTCAGGGGCAGTATCATGGACCTGTCATCTCCTATGACAATGCCTTCTTCAGAAATACCTCCTGAAGGACCTGCCTGAGGCTGCTTACAGTTAAATTTTTTGTTTAGGCAGGGCATAGTAGCTCAATTCTGTAATCCCAGATTTTGGGAGGCCGAGGCAGGTGGATTGCTTGAGCCCAGGAGTTCAAGACCAGCCTCGGCAACGTGGTAAAACCCTGTTTCTTCAAAAAAATACAAAAATTAGCTGGGCATGGTGACACATGCCTGTAGTCCCAGCTACTTAGAAGGCTAAGGTGGAAGGATCACTTGAGCCCAGGAAGTCAAGGTTACAGTGAGCAATGATGGTGGCAACTATACTCTGGTCTGGGGCAACAGAGTGAGCCTGTCTCAAAAAATAAAATTGTTTAATAAGTACTACACTCTAAAATAACAATAGTATAATAAATGCATAAGCCACTAATGTAGTTATTTATCAAGTACTATGCACATAATTGTGCTATACTTTTCTTGCTCCAGAGTAGGAAAGGAAGTTTATTTAAAAAGGCTTTAGAACAGGAAAGAAAGGAAAGTATGCTTGAAAGAAACCCAAGCAGGACACACTATAGTTTTATACCACTGGCAGCACCGTAGGTTTACACGAGCATCACCATAAACACATGAGCAATGCATTGTGCTATGATGTTAAGATGGCTAGAATGTCACTATGCGATAGGAATTTTTCCATTCTATTATAATCTTATGGGACCACCTTTCTATGATGAGACTGTTTTTGACCAAAATGTCATTATGCAGGACCTGTTGCTCAGTTTTGGTAATTGGCAGACTTAATTCCCTGCTCAAATCTATCCCCTTCCCTACCTTCTGGTAGGCAGATCCCTAGTTTTAACTAGGTTTTCTCCTCTGTGGCCATGTACTCAGGGAAGAATCAGTACTCTACTCCTTAGTGTGATTTATCTTAACCAGATGTTTCAGGCAGGAATGCAATGCATTTAAGTACAGTGACACATAAAGGGAAGTCGACTGAGCCATTATGGGGAAGAGTTTTACTTAAAAGGAAATGTGTGAGGAAAAATAAGTTTTTTCTTCCTTTGTTTAAACAGGTTTTGCTAGAAGCTGCTTGCAACCATGAATGTGAGGATAAAAATCCCCTGCATTGAGGATGGCAGAGATGAAAGACACAAAGAGCTAGAATCTGTTGCCATCACTAAGCATCTGGAACCACCCCATTGTCAAATGTTTTCTTATGTGAATAGGGTAACACTTTTAGTTGTCTTTTCCTTTACTTGTAGATAGAAGCATGCTAACTTATGTAAGTCACCACATTTTAAGAGGAACTTTAGCAAATTGGAGCACTACTAAATGGCAAATAATGGTGAAGGCTTTGGAAACCATGTCTTTTGACGAATAAAGGATTATGGATGCAAAGCCTAGAAAAAAAGACTTGGCATGACATATAATAGCTTTTTTGTAACGTGAATGAAAAATCTAGGACCAATGTGTGGTAATAGAGAGCAATGTTAATTCACTAATAGGAGAAAAAAGGTCAAACTAGAACTACTTAAAACAGAAAGGTTTATGGGGTAGTCTGTTTTCTTGTTAAGAACTTCAGCTGTAATTTGGTGACTCCCTGTTGTGAGCAATCTGGATTTGCTTTGGTGTGAGAATGAGCTACAGAACTTCTGTTTCCTTCCAACCCTTAAGATGTCATAATTTTATTCAACTTCGTGATATGTACTGCAATAATTGTACAAGCAGGAAGGAAAAGTACAGTTCACCCTTGAACAACATTGGTTTGAACTGCACAAGTCCACTTATACGTGATTTTTTTTTCCAATTAATACAGTCAGCCCTGCATATCCACGGGTTCCATATCCACAACCAAACGAGGATATGAAACCTGTTGATTCAAAGGACCAACTCCCTCACTTGAAGATGCTTGGATTTTGGTATCCAAAGGGACCCTAGAACAAATTTCCTATGGATATGGATGTATGATTCTAAGTATAAAATCACCAGTGCTTCATTCTCTAAAACTGGTGGCACTATAATGGCCTCTGGACATATTTAAGGAACTACCCCAAAAAATCAAAATTGAAGGATACTCAGTAAAAAGTACTAACAAGAAATTCAATTGTTCCTGAAGGAAAAAAAAAAAAAAAAAGAGGAGGGTAGAATTATTGTTACACATAAAAATTGCAAAGTATTAACCGGGCCCCCAATAGAATGTATAGAAAAGGATTACATATATGAATATAGTAATTCTCAAATATCTGGCCTAGGAAAAACTTAACATTTAAAATAAAGATATACTTAGCCTTAGCACGTTTTTAGATATTATACTGCACGAATGTTTTAAATTCTGGAAATTTATAGTGATAGGATATTAAAAAGTTGCTTAATTTACTCATTCTAGATCTCTCTTCAAAACTCTTCTGTCTTCATAGTTCCAATGTTTTGACTGAAAAATCTCTTGTTCAACTGCAAGAAATGGAGTAAAAATAAATGGAAAAAAGCACCAAATATGGCTATCATAGCTATGCCAATTATGCTAATAAATTATAAAGGAACTATACTGAATTCAAATAAAGACTAAATGGTCCCAACATTATTGGTATAATGATAAAAGGTCTCCAACAGCAATGAGAGTCCAGACTCACTTTTCATGTCAAATCAGAACAATAAGATTCCAATAGATATACCCTTGTGGGTATATCATTTAATGAAAAATTGAATTGCATGTGCCAGTTTTTTTTTTTTAAGTTGAATAATTTCTGTATGTGCCAATTTATCTGCTTTAGGGTTTTGGTGTTTTGCTGTTGTTGTTTTTTTTTCCCAGAGACAGAGTCTCACTGTTGCCCAGGCTGGAGTTCAGTAACACAATCACAGCTCACTGCAGGCTTGAACTCCTGGGCTCAAGTGATCCTTCACCTCAGCCTCCTGAGTAGCTATGACTGCAGGCCTGTGCCACCATGCCCAGCTAATTTTTAAAAGTTTTAGTAGAGATGAAATCTCTCTATGCTGCCCAGGTTGAGTGCAAACTCCTGTGCTCAAGCAATCCTTCTGTCTCAGCCTCCCGAAGTGCTGGAATTTCCAGTGTGAGCCACCACAACCAACATACTTTAGGGTTTTAATTCAAATGATACATGCCAAGTGAATTCTTTATTATAAATCTTTCATAAGTAATTACTGGAATTTTGTTTAACATATTTCCTTACCCCTGACTTGTTCAGCATAATTATTTTTTAAATCCCCTGCTCAGATTAACACTGTGTATCTATTTTAGTTGGAGTGGGTTTTTCTGTTTTGTTTTTGAGATGGAATCCTGCTCTGTCACCCAGGTTGAAGAGCAGTGGCATGATCTTGGCTCACTGCAACCTCTGCCTCCTGGCTTCAAGTGATTCTCCTGCCACAGCCTCCCACGTAGCTGGGATTACAGGTGCTAGCCACCACACCTAGCTAATTTTTGTATTTTTACTAGAGACTAAAAACACCATGTTGGCCAGGCTGGTCTTGAACTCCTGACCTCAAGTGATCCTTCTCCCTCCCAGAGTGCTGGAATTACAGGCATGAGACACTGCACCCGGCCTTGGAGTGGTTTTAAATATTGCGAAGGATGGACTTTCATCATACCCCTAAACATTTATTTTATCCACATCCTTCAGTGATACTTTTTAAGAAAAAAATTTTAAGATGGAATTTCGCTCTTGTTGTCCAGGCTGGAGTGCAATGGCACGTTCACGGTTCACTGCAACCTCTGCCTCCCTGGTTCAAGCGATTCTCCTGCCTCAGCCTCCAGGTTAGCTGGAATTACAGGCATGCGCCAACATACTTGGCTGATTTTGTATATTTAGTAGAGACAGCGTTTCTCTGTGTTGGCAGGCTGATCTCGAACTCCTGACCTGAGATGATCCACCTGCCTAGACCTCCCAAAGTGCTGAGATTACAGGCATGAGCCACCATACCCTGCCAATACTTTTTTTTTTTTGGACAGGGCCTCACTCTGTCACCCAGGCTAGAGTGCAGCGGTGTGATCTTGGCTCACTGCAACCTCTGCCTCCCTGGTTCAAGTTATTTTCGTGCCTCAGCCTCCCAAGTAGCTAGGATTACAAGCACGTGCCACCATGCCCAGCTCATTTTTTTTTTTTTTTTTTGTATTTTTAGTAGAGACAGGATTTCACCATGTTGGCTAGGCTGGTCTCAAAGTCCTCACCTCAAATGAGCCACCTGCCTCAACTTCCCAAAGTGCTGGGATTACAGGTGTGAGCCACCATGCCAGCGTAGATACTTCTGATCTTTTTCAAGATGGAGTTGCACTCTGTCGCCCAGGCTGGACCATAGTGGCATGACCTCAGCTCACTGCAGCCTCCGCCTCCCGGGTTCAAGTGATTCTCCTGCCTGTCTCCCGAGTAGCTGAGACTACAGGTGCACACCACCACACATGGCTAATTTTTGTATTTTTAGTAGAGATGAGGTTTTACCATGTTGGCAAGGCTGGTCACAAACTCCTGACCTCAAGTGATCCACCCGCCTCAGCCTCCCAAAGTGCTGGGATTATAGGTGTGAACCACTGTGCCTGATCATCTTTTTCTTATTTAAACATTTATTCATGTGTCTATTTTTCTTCAAAAAAAATTCTCATTCTTGATGACATTTTTATTATTTGAGTTCTTGTCATACAAATCAAAATGCTTCTGCTGAATGGTTGCAAGAAAGGTTCATCACCTTGCTATATACTTTCCTATCCTTCAAGTATTCCTAAACACAATGAAGAATTAAAAATAGAATGAAGAATTAAGAGAAATTCAGGTCAGTCAATGGGGTCAATAAATTAACCAACAAATTTTAAAATAATACAAAAAATTTCACTTACCATTCAAATAGTATAGTTTTTAAATAACAAATTTTTTGATTGATGACAGCATGTTGAAAATAAAAACTAACATAAGTTATATAAATTACCTTTCTAAATGATTTCAGAATTTTAAAAAATTCAGATCACTCTTTTTATTAAGTGATTTTTTTTTTCTGGGACCAAAAATTTATTGCACATGATTTATAACACTATATATAAAGCAGGAAAAACATTGAGTTTGTAATTCTTAATATGCTTCTCTAAAAGGTTTCAAATTCTCAAGCCTGCTAAGATTATATAATACTGTTGACAATACATATGCTAAATTTCAATATTTTAACATTCACATGAATTTCTTTAAAATTTACAATTGTCTAATATCTAATGGTTTATAAAAAAACATCATGCTTTCATTTTTGTTTCATACTACTTGCATTTTTACACCTCAAAAAAGACCATATCAAGAACCCAAAATTAAAAATGTATCAAGTGGCTGGGAGTGGTGGCTCATGCCTGTAATCCCAGCTCTTTGGGAGACCGAGGCAGGAGGATCACCTGAGGTCAGGAGTTCAAAACCAGGCTGGCCAACATGGTGAAACCCCACCTCTACTAAAAATACAAAAATCAGCTGCGCATGGTGGCATGCACCTGTAGTCTCAGTTACTCAGGAGGCTCAGGCAGGAGAACTGCTTGAACCTGGAAGACAAAGGTTGCAGTGAGCTGAGATTGTGCCATTATACTCTAGCCTGGGTAACAGGACGAGACTCCATCTCAAAAAAAAAAATTATTGGCTGAGTGTGGTGTTTCATGCCTGAAATCTCACTATTTTGGGAGGCAGTTCAAGACTAGCCTGCACAATAAAGGGAGACCCCATCTCTTAAAAGAAAAAATAGCTGGGTGTGGTGGCACATACCTGTAGTTCCAGTTACACAGGAGGCTAATGGGGAGGGATTGCTTAAGTTGGGAGCTGGAGGCTACAGTGAGTTATGATTGTGCCACTACATTCCAGCCTGGGTGACAGAGCAAGACCCTGTCTGAAAAACAAAAAAAGTATTAGAATTTAATAAAATTTGCATTTTAAAAACGTTACTTCTTTAGTGTTTCTATATACTGTGTGTCTCTAACTTTTGGTATTTTATATATAAAAGAAAAACTGAAACATAACTCAAAATTTACTTTCTATAGCACTTCAAAGTAGAGACTAAAAGGGAATTGTTTGCACCTTAAGGAATTAGGCATAACTGAAATTAATTCTGAGTATTAGGCAACTTCCCAAAGAGAAACTACTTTAGCCACTACTCTTTTGGACTTACTTCCATCTGTTTAGCTGAGAATATTGGCAGATCTCAACAGCCACATCATATGTTACAATCAAAGCTAGATGACATTCTGGCATTGTAGTACCATGAAGTGATATGCTAATTTTGTTTTGTGATAAATCAACTACAAGTTCACATATTCAAAATCCAGAAGCCCACAGTATGGCAAATATTCCCACTTCACCCTCCCACCTTTTTTTCCCCTTTGGATTCAAGAAGTTTGCCCCCTTTTAATAACTATCAGCAACTACTTTTCTGTGTTCCATCTCCCTTCAATCCAACTGAAAGGAAGAATTCAATATCTGGAAAACATCCTTGATACCTCATCCATTCATTTTATTCTTTCGATAAAATTATTGAGCACCTACTATGTGCCAGGCACTGTATGAGGCATAAAGAATACAAAGTTAAACAATGACAATGACAGAAACAAAATTCCTGTCCTCATGGAGTTTACAGTCTAGTGGTTCTGACATTAATCAAACCAATACATTAAGAATTACACAAGTTAAATGCTAAGTAAAGGTACGTGGTCAGGTGAGACGTATAAGTGGGTCTTATTCTGTGACAGAAATTAGGGAATATTTCCCTGAGAAAGTGATGAACTAGCTAAGATCTGAAAGACAAACAGGAATTAAATAGGCAATGGGAAGGGATAGATATTTCAGGCCAAAGAAACAGCATGAACAAAAGTCTTATGCTGAATGAAGCACTGTAATTCTCATTCCAAATACTTAAAGAAGGACAATGAAGATGTCAGTAAGGTAAACCTGGTACATGATGAGGCTAAATAGGAACAAGAATAGGTAACCTCTATTGAGTGTTTTTTAGGTGATGTGCCAGCCACTGTTTTAATCTGAGATAGCAATTATTTTAATGCTTGGAAATACACTATAGATAGTGGCTCTAATATATTTGATCTATGAGGTCACATAAACTATTTCCTTTTCATTGTAAGGACAATAAAAAGCCACTGAAGTGTTTTAAGCTAGAGGTACAAGTGGGGGTAGGTGGGTTGTCTTGATTAAAATTGCACTTTGAACAAAAAGAATTCTGCCTGTAGTAGAGTGAATACAGGACGGCCAGAGTTGCTGCAGGAAGACCAGTTAGGAAACAACTGCAGTCATATAGACAAAAGGTGCTGATGGTAGCTTAGATTAGGGAGTGGTGAGAAGTGAAGTAGATAAATTTGAGATGTTTACAGGTAAAAATGACAGGACTTGATGATGAAGTGATAAGGAGAGCAAGATGTCTTAAGATGATTTCTGTGTTACCAGTTTGGGAAGTAGGGTGAATAGTGGTGGCATTCACTGGGATAAGATGTCTTGATTAGACTGTAGGTTAACACAAACTTGTTAAAGAGAAAGCATAACTCCTAACTCCCCTACTGGCACATAGTAAATAAAAACCCATGTAAAAATTTAATTTTTCCCACACATAACTGCCTTTGGTCATACATAGTCATTCTTACATGACTTAATTAGAAATAATGCTTCACCCCCAACTGGTACATATGGGGGAATTTTCAAGTTCTTTTTTTTGAGACGGAGTCTCACCCTGTCACCCAGGCTGGAGGGCAGTGGCACAATCTCAGCTCACTGCAACCTCTGCCTCCCAGATTCAAGCGATTCTCCTGCCTCAGCCTCCCGACTGGCTGGGACTACAGGCGTGAGCTATCACACCCAGCTAATTTTTGTATTTTTAGTAGAAATGGGGTTTCCCATATTGGCCAGGCTGGTCTCAAACTCCTAACCTCAAGTGATCTGCCTATCTTGGCCTCCTAAAGTGCTGAAATTACAGGTATGAGCCACTGTGCCCAGGCTCAAGGTCTAGGGTAAGGTGAGAAAAGAAAAAAATTCAAAATACCCAATGATTTTCATATACATGACATTAAAAAGCAAAGCACAGAAAGCCTACTACAAAGCTACTGTAATCACACCTGTTAGAATGACTATTATCAAAAAGACAAAAGAGGAGTGTTGGGGAGGATGCAGAGACAATAAAAGCTTTGTACACTGTTGGCAATGTAAATTATTATAGCCATTATGGAAAACAGTACGGAGGGTCCTGAAAACATTAAAAAAATAGAACTACCATATGATCCACATCAGTATGTAGAAGAGACATCTGCAATCCCATGTTCACTGCAGCATTACTCACAATAGCAAAGATATGGAATCAATTTAACTGTCCATCAATGGATGATGGATAAGCAAATGTAGAAAATATGCATAAGAGAACACTATTCAACATTTTAAAAAATGGAAATCCTGTCATTTCTGACAACATGGACAAACCTGGGTGTGGTGGCACACACCTGTGGTCCCAGCTACATGGGGACCACTGTGTTAAGTGAAATAGCCAGGCACAGAAAGACAAATGCCAAATGCTACATGATCTCACTCAATGGAGTGCAAAAAAAGTTAACTTCATGGGATGGAGAGTAAAATTCTGGTTATCAGAGGCTGGGGGTTGGGGAAACAGGAGATGTCTGTAAAAGGACACAAAACTGCAGTTAGTAAATATAAGTTCAAGAGATCTACTGTACATCAGGTGATTATAATGACAATATGTTGTATACTTGAAAATTGTTACAAAATTTTAAGTGTTCTTGCTATAAGAAAATATGTGAGGTAATACGATAGACAGCTTGATATAGCCATTCCACAATGTATACATGTATCAAGACATCATGTTGTACGCCATAAATGTATAATTTTTACTTAAAAATATAGAAAACAAAAGAACTCCAAAAAACACAAAAGTAAACAAAAAATAAAAAGCAAAGCACGATTACCATTTTCATCTCCTAACCGTTAACCTCTCTCAGCTAGAGATTTCTTTTTTTAAAATTCCAGGACATGACAACTTTATAACTAAATTATGTAATTTAAAAAAAAACGAACCCTGGTAGGTCAATTATCAGGTTTTTCCTGTATTTCTCACACTGCTAAATAGTTTGGGGTTAACTTAAACAAAAATCATCCTTCTTCTGTCTTTTAGGTAGTTTGAATAACACAAACAGGGTAACATATACCTCCTACATAGACGTGCACACACAATTTAAAGTTTTATGGTCATCTTTAAAAGATAAAAAAGATAATGAAAAATCTGTGAATTAATGACTAAGCTATAATAAAAGCATATAACTAGGCTTTAAGTCCAAAGACCACATTACTAATTGTGATTTCAGTCAAGTTACTTGTCCTTTCTAAGCCTTAGGGAAACTTCTAACATTTGAATAATACCTCCCTCTCAGAATAGAGTATTTAATGAATTTTAAACATCTATAAAAATAGTATTCCTTGTAAATTAAAAAAAAAAAATCAAACTAAGCCCATAGAATGCTCAGATCATAATCTCTACTGTTTGTATGATTTCCTTGGGAAGACCAAATAAATTTAAAAGTAGTAAGTAAGGCATTTAGCTTCTATAACAATAAGCAATATACTACAGAAAAATTTAAATGTATATAGAATAAGTCAATCTTGAGAAACAATGTTAGCTCTGAAGAAGTTAATGTCCCATCAACCCTTCTTTCCCATAATAAACTGTTTTTGCTGAATATATACCTAAAAATAAAATGCTCTCTTCTAAGGACATACGCTATACATTTTAAATCTTTAATTAGACCTTTGCACATTTAATCTAAGGCTATTATACAGTTTTAGAATATCATGACTTATTATGATATTTTGAATACCCCGAGGTAAAACATTACCAATTTGTTCTTGGCTGTATCCATAGTACCCCAAACAGTGCCTGTATATTTTAAATAACGTCATTATTTATTTAAATAATGAAAATGGATCCTGGAGAAGGGAAGAAAAAAGGCCAGTACTGTTTTCAATAAAGCCTAAATCACTCCAAAATTTAATGTAAATGAAATATGTATTTTCCCCCCAAGCACTTAGATATAAGGACCACTATGTATGTCATGCCAAACACGCAAAGCACCATAAAGTGTCATAATGTGGTTTAAAGTTTTCAAGTATCTTAAATAAAAAGTAGTCCAACTATTTCTTTTTCTGGCTTGGATATATTGAAGAATGTGAATTTTAAAATAGACACCACTTAATTTAATTCTATCAGAAATATATTTTAAATCTTTAAAAGTCTCTGTTTCTTATCACCTATGTACTTTTATTTTATAATGAATGATTGAGATTCTTTCATGTTGATTTCAACCTTAATTCCTAACAAAATAGAATTCAAAATTCACCAACAACTCTTATTATAGAAGACTGTGTATGTGTATATATATCTCTCTCACATAGAGCTTTGTTCAAAACTAGCTTTATAAATTCAGCATGTGCAAACACCCACCTAATATGATACTATAAGAATGGTAAAAATCGTCTTATGTGCAAGGAAAAAAAATTTTCCAAAAACAATCAACTTCTTAAAGAGGAAAAATGAAGGTAAAGAAATTTATATAAATAGTATTAATCAAAATTTTTACAGTTACAAATGCTGCCAAAGTTAGCAGGATAAATTACTCTTTTACTTCTAACAACAAATGTTTAAAGTAATGTACAAGTAATGCTTTTTAAATCACTTGGCCGTATACTCTAGTATTTTGCTTTTGTACAGTTTGTGCTTTTTATTTTTACATTTGTACCATCTTTTTGTTGAAAATTATAGCTTCCACTTATACAATGTACTCATTATTTAAAGTGATTCTTTTTTCACATTTTCAAGATATTTAAAAGTTCAGCAGGGTGATGATTTTCCAGAGTTTTCAAACTCAACAATTACATAATTTATTAATCTGATTGGGCCTTTTACAGTAATTAATTATAGATTTAAGTACATAATTTTAATAACATTTAAAATGTAAGCCTCTTTTCATTTTACATTAGCCATAAAAGCATTTGAACCTGTGTAAATAATAGTAAATTATGAACAAATATTGAGAAATCAATTCAGCAATCTGTGTGAACACAAGAGGTTTTCCTTTTTCATTAAAAAAAAAATGCCTACAATGAGATATCAAAATTAGGAAATGACATCTTCTTTTCTTTAGGCATGTAATTATTTCATAGTATGTGTTGACTTCCCTAGATCACACCAGTTTAAAAGAGGGTTAAGCCCCAAAACACAGAACAACCAAAAGATTGTAATGCTCGTACCTAATACCTTCTAAACTGGCTTTGGAATAGTCACCACTTTATCACATTCCATTTTGTTTTATTGTCTTTTGATGAAAATGAAAGTCTCCCCCTAACTGGTAAAATCCAGATTATAAATATAACCTTCCTACTCCAGAGCTATAATTTGAGTTTTGACTGCCACTCCCATTATTCAACTGTCATCTTCTTTATATGATGAAGAAGAGCATCTTTTTCCAAGTGAGCCTCTGCAAGAGCCATTTTAGCTTTAGCCAGTTCCTGTTTAAGAAATTCATTCTCTTCCATGAGCTGAAATGATAAATGGTGGGGGTGGGGATAAGATAATTTAATCATTTCGGGAAATATAGACTATTTATATAGTATCCAAAGGCATGACACTTGGGATAGTAAAAATGCCCAATGCTGGTGAGGGTGCACTTAAGCTGAAAACTGCTTTGAGATATTTGGAAACATACATCAAGACTTTAAAAATGTTCCCATGTTTTGACCCAATAATACAAAACACTAACTCCTAATTTCCAAGTCTAATAGTCACTTTGTTTCATATGAATTTTCCTGGACCTCTCTATGGTTTTAGACATTGCTGAACTACCCCTACTTTCTCAGCCTCTCTCCTTTTTTGGCTTTTATGTCACAGCTGTTTCATATTTATCCCTTTTAATCTATGTATGCCCTTTTCATATTTTCTTCTACTTTTTAAAAAGCCTTAAAATTTGACATTCTGTTAGTTCCATTGCTGGGTCTTCTTCTCTTGTCATGAGTCACTTTTTTGGATGATCTTATCTACTCCCATGGCTCCAACTATCATAAATAGACTCACCTAGCACAAACCTCTCTCCTGAGCTCCAGACTCAAATTCTGAACATGTCATCAGACATTTTCATCTACATGGCCAATAGGTCTCCTCTGCCACCCATTTAAGACTTAGTTCAATTATTTTATCCTCTTAGAGCCATTCCCTCATAACTAGGAATGGCTATATTAGAGCAAATACATTAGAGCAAACATACCTATTCCTAAGTATGGGGGTATGATAAAATCTGCATTACAAAGATACATTAAAATAGATGTAGTTAATTTCAAATAGTTCTCAAACTTCTTCTAGTTCTAGCTTAAGAATTATTGCCTTATAGACCAAGTGAGGTAGTTTCCTATACTTTCCTTCATCTGTAGTATAGCATCTCACACAGTATGTTGTGACTACCAACTGAACACTCTTATTCCACTAGACTTTGAGTTCTTCAATAGTTAGGGGTCATATACTATTCTATTCTATATCCCTAGCTCAGAGCTGGCGTTGAATAAATCCTCACTGAACAGATGAATTAACTCATTCTATGGGTTTATCATACAGATTAAAACTCTGTTGACCATTCTGTTTCTTTATAATGGCAAAAACCAAAAAAAAAACCCAGAAGCAACTTGAATGTTAATAAATGTTTAGAGGAAGTTTCAGAAATGATAGCATACCCAAAACCATATTACTCAGCCATTAAAAATAAATATTAAACAAATACAGCAATATGAAAAAATTTTGTTAAATAATTAAGTAAAATTATATAGTATGTACATTGAATATTAATTGATTCTTTAAATAAAAAGGAATCTACGAGGAAAAATCACAGAAATACTGAGACAGCACTGGAGGAAGGCAGAAGGCATTAAATTTTTCTTTATCTTGCTCAACACTATAATCATAGCACCTAGCACAGCACCTGGGCACAAGAACAAGCACCCGGTACATTTTATCTAAATAAGTAAAACAATGATTTCACTATTAGTATCTTAATACTTAATTATTTAATTGCTGAAACTGAATCTGAATTAGGTTTCCCATTACCTGTTCCCTAGTAAAGTCAGAGGAGCACTCAGGAAAGTTAGCTGACTGAGAAGGCCAAGGACTTGTCTGAGTGGCTTGAGTGACACTGCATTGTTTCTTCAGATCATACTTTCCACTCGTCAGCAGCACTGAATTGCTTTGGACATTTTCTTTCACATCATTTCCAGTGTTAAGCATGTGAGAATCTGATTAAACAAATAACATGCTCAGCTAACACTTCCAAATACTTGACAAATCTTTAAAAGTTCAATTGTGAGAATCTAATTTAAAAATAAATATCCATATATATTAATATGAGGATAGCAGTATGACATAGAAAAACCAATAAAACCCAAAAGCTCATTCTCTGAAAAGATCAATGAAATGAAAGGATCTAAATAAACTAAAAGATCAATGAAGCTAAAAGGTCTAAATAAATAGTTTATTTAGGTCAACTAAATAAACTTTTCTTTCTAAAAATTCTTCCTAAGAATTTTTCAATTTCATCGAAGTTACATAATTACATAATTTATTATGTTTTACTAAAGGTTTGTTAGATTTAATAGATTTAAAGGCTTATGATTAAATTAACTAATAAATAAACCTTTAGTTAGACTGACCAAGAAAAAGAAATTACTAGAATCAGAAATGAAAGAAGTGATATTCTACCAACCTTACAGAGATAAAAAAAAAAAACTATAAAGGAATACTATAAACAACAGTATGTCAATAATTAGATAACTTAGGGCAGACACAGTGGCTCACGCCTGTAATCCCAGAACTTTGGAAGGCCTAGTTGGGAGAATTAATTGAGGTCAGGCGATGGAGACCAGCCTGGACAATGCAGAAAGACCTGTCTCTGTAAAAAGTAGAAATTAAAATTAAAAAATAATTATGTAACTTAAGGCTGGGCATGGTGGCTCACACCTATAATCCCAGCACTTTGGGAGGCCGAGACAAGAGAGGCAGATCACCTGAGGTCAGGAGTTCCAGACCAGCCTGGCCAACAGTGAAACTCCGTCTCTACTAAAAATACAAAAATTAGCCAGTCATGGTGGTATGCGCCTGTAGCCCCAGCTACTCGGGAGGCTGAGGAAGGAGAATCACTTGAACTTTGAGGCGGAGGTTGTAATGAGCCAAGATCACACCACTGCACTCCAGCCTAGCTGACAAAGTGAGACTGTCTCAAAAACAACAACAACAACAACAACAACAATTATGTAACTTAGATGAAGTAGACAAATTCTTAGAAAGACATAAACTACCCAAATAGACTCAAGAAGACAATGTCAACAGACCTTTAGCTGGGAGAGACTGAATCAATAATCATAAAATTACCCACAAAGAAAAGCCCAGGCCCAGGTGGCTCTACTGGTGAATTCTAATAAACATTTAAAGAATAATATTAAATCTTTAAAAGCTCTTCCAAAAATCCGAAGAGAAGGAACATTCCCAAACTTTCTATGAAGGCACTATCACCCTGATACCAAGTCTAGACCAAAAAAAAATCACAAGAAAACTAAGACCAATATGCTGATGAATATGAACATAATTGTCAACAAAATGTTAGCCAACTGAACCCAGCAACATACAAACATAACTATAAAGCAGAGTCAACTGGGATTTGTCTCAGGCATGCAAATATATCTATTGTCCAAAAATTAATTAATGTAATACATCATATCAACAGAATAAAAGGCAAAACCCACATGATCATCTCAATAGATGCAGAAAAAGCATTTGATAAAATCTAATACCTTTTCAGGGTAAAAACACTCAGTAAATTAGAAATAGAAGGGAACTTCCTCAATCTAATAAAAGGTCATCATGTATAAACATCCCACATCTAACATCATACTTAATGGTGAAAGACTAGACTATCTTCCTGTTGGCCAAAATCAGAAACCAGACAAGGCTGTCTATTATTGTCACTTCTATTCAACATTGTCTTAGAGGTTCTAACCAGGGCAACTGGGCAAGAAAAACAATAAAAGGCATTCAGATTGTAAAGGAAAAAGTAAAATTATCTTTATTAGACATAATATTGCATATAGAAAAAAACTAAGGAAACAACTAAAAAACTACTGGGACTAATCAAGTTCAGTGAGGTTGCAGGATGTAAAAATCAATATACAAAAATAACTACATTTTTATAATGTGTAATGAAGAATTCACAAATAAAAGAAAACAATTCCATTTAAAATACTGTGAAAAAGAGTACGAATAAATTTAACAATACTTTGAAAACTATAAAATATTGTTGGAGGAAATAAAAGATGATCTAAATATATGGAAAAAAATCCCACTGTTCATGGATTCGAAGACTTAATGTTGTTAAGATGGCAATAATCCTCAAACTTATCTACAGCTTTAACATAATCCTTATCAGAAGTTGAGCTGGCTGCTTTGTAGAAATTATCACGCTGATGTTAAAATTCATATGGAATTGCAAGGGACCCAAAAGAGTAAAAAAAGTCTTGAAAAGGTACAACAAAGTTGGATGATTCACGTCTTCCAATTTTAAAACTAACTCCAAAGCAAGCTGGTAATCAAGACAGTGTGGTAGTATCAAAGACCGACAAGTGGAACAGAATTGAGAATCCAGCAATAAATCCATGTGTCTTTAATCCTTACCTACACATCAAAAACAAAAATTGATATATTTACATTAAAGAGCTATACTAAATTGCTAATTCTATAAAATTCTTCAAATAAAACATGAGAAAATATTATGATCTCAGATTTGGCCATGGATTCCTATATAGGACTGTCAAGGCACAGGCAACAAAAGAAAACAGATAAATTGAACACTGTTGGTTTAAGAAATTGCCACGGCTACCCCAACCTTCAGCAACCATGACTGTCATCAGTCAGCAGCCATCAAGACCCTCCAGCAAAAAGATTATGACTCATTGAAGGTTCGGATGATCATTAGCAGTTTTTAGCAATCAAGTGTTTTTTTTTTTTTTTTGAGATGGATTCTTGCTCTGTTGTCCTGGCTGGAATGCAGTCGCGCAATCTCGGCTCACTCCAACCTCTGCCTGCTGGGTTCTAGCAATTCTCCTGCCTCAGCCTCCCAAGTACCTGAGATTACAGATGTGTGCCACCACACCCAGCTAATTTTTTATTTTTGTAGACAAGAGGTTTTACCATGTTGGCCAGGCTGGTCTTGAACTCCTGACCTTAGGTGATCCACCTACCTCAGCCTCCCAAAGTGCTGGATTACTGGAGAGGGCCCCTGTGCCTGACCAGCAATCAAGAATTTTTAAATTAAGCTATGTACACTTTTTAGTCATAATAATAGTGTAAATATGACTTTCATATGCACTGGTAAGCTGAAAACTTTGTGTGACTTGCTTTATTGTGATACTCACTTTATTGTGCTGGTCTGGAACCTGATCTGCAGTATATCTAAAGTATGCCTGTGTAAGGAAGAAGTTCAGCCTTCTTCATGTGGTTATCTAGTGATTCCATCACCACTTGTGGAAAGGCTTTTTTCCCCATTGAATTGTTTTGCCAGCCTTGTTAAAGATCAATTAATGTTAAGAGTTTATCTCTGGACTCTCAATTCAATTCATTCTAATTATCTTTCACCAAGCTCCTTTTCTACTCAATCAGCTAGAGAGTATTTCTAGCTTATAATTACAAAAGTTGATGAGTACTATTATTTTCAAATGTTTGAGAATTACTGCATGTCTTGTATTTCCTATTTTCTTGTTTATGTTTATCCCATTTTCTTGCCTATAAATAACTGTATCCATTTGCCACAGCCAACCTCTAGTGACTATGGGAAAGGAAAGGCTGCTCTACTGGGTGAGATATGCCAAGTCTGTTAACTGGATAGGGAATCATTCCCTTCCTAGCGGCTTAGCAGCTGCAGAAACTACCCTCAATATTTTACTCTACATGCAAAATCTACTGAAATCTACTACTGGGCAGGGGCACAGGAGAGGATCCCAAAAAAGCAATGCTCATATTATTCATCCTATTGCCTCAGGGCTCATTCTAACCTCAGAATCTTGTTGGGGAGATTCCTCCTATTTTTGAGGAGGAACTTCAATCATGTAGTCCTCTTGAATTCTCTTGGTCCTGTTTCTCACTGATTCCCCAGGAAGAAGGTATGACTTATCTGATTGATGATTTTTTTTTAAAGAACTATATATATATGTGGTTCAGTCTCTTGCTTTGGTATATGCTGTATCTCCTGACGAGAGGGTGCATTCTTTTTCTTTTTAGAAGACAGACCAGAATTTCTGGGAGCTAACACATTTGGGAAAGAGCTATGCAGCAAGCCCGTCTTCTCAGATACCTAAGCTATTCTCTCCACCTGAGCTTTTATCAGTAACGAAGATACAATTTTGATCTCTGTTGGCCTTTCTCCTATGTCTGTCTCCAGTTGTTCCCAAACTACAGAGGAGAAGATTCTTTGAGTTAAGAGTCTCCCATAAACTGTTCCCACATCTGCAGTTGTCCTCTCCTTTCTTTTGTAGCACTGTTAATGACTTTATTTTCCAGTGTATGTTTTCTGTCATTTAATGAGGTTTTTGATAGGAGATGAAAGAGATGCATATATCAGTCCTTCAATTAGCTACAATAGTGAAGCCCAAAACATCTAAGTCTACTGACTCACACTCTTTCCACTACCCCATACCACCTTATAAGACACAGACCTTACTAGAGTGGAGATACAAACATTGAATGTAAACTAAGTATATAGACAATACACTATAAGTAACTAATGCACAGAAAAGTCAAAAAGAAGTGTTAGAACTCACATCGGAGCATAAAGAAAGCGTCGATATACATTAGAGTAAAAAGAAGAAACTTGAGACAACATTGAGAGGATGAATGAAATCCACACAGCAACGGGCAATTCCAAAGAGAAATAACAAGGCAAGTAAGAACACAGAGATGGAGAAGTGTGCAAGGTAAGTTCCATTATAAGAAGTATAAGTAGGAAATAAAGCTAAGAAAGAGATCAACTGAGAGACATGAATAAGATCAAGAGATGTGTAAGACCTTGAAGGCCTCTCTCACTCTCTACGACATTCAAAATATGTGTGTACAATAGGTACTAAGCCAACCATATATGAGGTTTTTTCCCATATATGGGTATGTGTAGAGGCCCATACATATATAGATAA
>PVKP010037707.1:0-21436 GCA_004027715.1 Plecturocebus donacophilus | reverse complement strand
AAAAAAAAAAAAAAAAAAGATGTCCCTATGAGCAGGGGAAACTCAGATGGGCATGGGTTCTTCACAATGCAGTATGTGGAATAAAATGGGCAGAGGACTGCATAAAACCATCAGAGCTGGGATGACTTTGTTTTTCAAAGAAGGAAAACAAGGAAGAAAATGCTGAGTTGCTGTTATTTTCCCCATAGTTTAAAGAGACACCATTGTAGACATAGCTACTTCAAAGAAATAGTCAATGACAGGTTAGCCACGGTGCCTCTCCGCTTTTCATCTCACAAATCCACAGGTTTGGAACTCTTACAAGGAGGCAGAGGACGCAGCTCAGGGTTTCATGCTTCCCTAGGCCACTGTTAGGCTGTCTGGAAGGTTCCAGTTAGTTGGGGAACATCTTTTCGATGTATGTAGCTACCCCAGCCAGACACATTCACCCAGGGCTGGCAGGAGAGAGGCTTAAGGCTAGTACAGTAGTTCCCAAAACTTCAGTCACCCACAGAACACCTTCATTTTTGCCCTATCCCAGAACAAGGGATATTGTTATATATATGTGTGTGTGTATAAAAATATACATTTTATATATATTTATGTGTATATATACATATATAGTATAACATATTAATATATATTAATATATAAAAATATATGTTATATATAATTATGTTTATATATAAATTACATATATATTTGCATTATAGTATATGTATGTATATGTACATATAAATATAATATGTGTGTGTGTGTGTATGTATATATATATACTTTTTTTTTAAAGACAGAGTCTCGCTCTGTCACCCAGGCTGGAGTGCAGTGGTGCAATCTTGGCTCACTGCAGCCTCTGCCTCCTGGGTTCAATTCTCCTGTCTCAGGCTCCAGAGTAGCTGGGATTACAGGCACGTGCCACCACTCCTGGCTGATTTTTAAATTTCTAGTAAAGACAGGGTTCCGCCGTGTTGGCCAGGCTGACTTCAAACCCTTGTCCTCAAGCGATCCACCTGCCTCGGCCTCCCAAAGTGCTGGGATTATAGGAATGAGCCACGGCACCTGGCCGCTGTTATTTTTTTAAATGTTGTAGCCAGGCATGGTGGCGCTTGCCTGTAGTCCTAGCTGCTCAGGAGACTGAGGTGAGAGAATTGCCTGAGCCTAGGAGTTTGAGGCTGCAGTGAACTATGATTGTACCATTGCACTCCAGCTTGAGGAACAGAGCAAAACCTTGTCTCTGAAAAAAAAAAAAAAAGAAAAGTTTTTCCTTAAATCAGCCTTAAGTTGATCTTCCATTATTTTTCCCATAGCCTCTTCCTAAGCAGTGATACCTGTGAAATCTCAAATGGTCCTATTTTTTTCGGCTATACAACTCTTACACATATTTCCCTGAATCCCACATACTATCTAAAATTGTGGCAAGTCCATTAACATTCTCATACCCTGCTTGGAGGAACTCTGTTGCAATGCAGTCTACTACAAAGAAATGAGAGCAGCCTCCTTTTCTGAACCTTCCCATCAGTAATAGAATTTAAAAATGGGGAAGGGGAGGGACAGAGGCATTGCATGTTCCAAAACATATAAAAAAGGTTGAGAGACACTTCGCTGATGTGTTTTGAGATACTGATCTTTCTGTGCTTGCCATGAGGGACAGGGATAGACAGACAGATGATAGATAGATAGATATCGATAGATAGATAGATGATAGATAGATAGATAGATAGATAGATAGATAGATAGATAGATATAGATAGATAGATGATAGATAGATAGATAACTGTCACCAGATTTGTCTCTCTAATCCTCCTCCTTCTGGCTTGGCAGATCTTCCCTGGGGCCGAGGGATGGCCGCTGCCCAAGTACCTGGGCTCCTGTGGCAGATTCGTCGTCAACACCAGCACTAGACCACTGCAGGAATTCTATGATGCACCCCCAGATCAGGCGGCTGACCTTGCCTACCAGCTCCTGGACATCCTGGAGTCTCTGAGGAGCAACGATTTGAACTATTTCTTCTACTTCACCCATATCGATGCAGGCATGTTCGGTGTCTTTAACAACGGGCATCTGTTCATCCGAGATGCCAGTGCAGTGGGCGTCATCGACAAGCAGGAAGGTACTCAGCACGGGCCTGGCTGAGCAGCTGTCGGAGGGGAAGGCAGGGTGACTGGAGCTAGGGAGGGGTGGCCAGGGCTCACACTGTTGGGCCTTTCCCATCTCTGCATGTCACAGTGAGACCCACTCAAGTCTGGAGAATGTTAGATTTCATGTAAAATGTCCCACACTCCTATTTGAATTTCTGCCTTACCCCTCCTCACGTGCTCTCTCTCTCTCTCTCTCTCTCTCACACACACATAACCTTTGCGTCCATCTCCCGCTCAGAGTCATTCTCATCAGATGCCTTTACCCTTTATCTGAAACTTAAGTATCAGGCTGATTCACTGGTACATTTTGCAATCTATTTTGGCACAATTGCTCCTTATAAAGTTTTCAAAGTGAAAAAGCATGGAACCAAACGAAGTGGGTGACTGAATTGTGTTTCTCACTATGTGTAGAGGTTCATTCCGGGTTCTAGAACCCTTCAAACACCCTCATCTCTAATGCTGACCAAATTTTCTGAGCCCAATAAGAGGACAAAGGATTTTATTTTCTAATTTCTCATTTTGTTTGTATGCGAAAGCCTACAAAAATAGACAAATTAAACCGCATTTATTTATTTCCTGATTTGGCTTTAAGAAGAATCAGATTAGAAGAAATGAGGCTGATTCCAGAATATTCTGGATATATAAATCATGAAACATCAGACACACTACAACTCATTGAATACATATTTGGGATTACTTGTTTTTTCTCCTAACTTTGCATATTATTGTTTTTGTTTTATTTTATTTTATTGTGTTATTATATTTTTAGACAGAGTCTCACTCTGTCGCCCAGGCTGGAGTGCAGTGGTGTGATCTTGGCTCACTGCAACCTCCGCCTCCCGGGTTCAAACGATTCTCCTGCCTCAGCCTCCCAATTAGCTGGGACTACAAGTGTGCGCCACCACGCCTGGCTAATTTTTGTATTTTTAATAGAGACCGAGTTTCACCATGTTGGCCAGGCTGGTCTCAAACTCCTGACCTCAGGTGGTCCACCCGCCTCAGCCTCCTGAAGTGCTGGGATTATAGGCATGAGCCCTAACTTTGCATTTTAAAGGCGCAAATGAAACCAGTCTCAGTAATTTTCTGAGTTCCCTAATTTAGTAATAATGAGAGTCTGACAATATGGATGTGATCCCTGCAATTATCAGCCTAACTTCTGGTGAGGTAAGTGGGTTTTCCATGGCCAGACCTCACCTTACAGTAGCAGAGGATTCCTTCCATGTGGTTCTCAAAAGGAGCCACTGTGTCTCTGAGTCCTAAATCTCCTGGTGACAGGGAAATTCTAGGAGACTCTACTATGTCATACAGCAGTTCCTTTTTTTTTTTTTTTTTACTTTTTTTCTTTTTTTTTTTTTTTGAGATGGAGTCTTGTCTCGCTCTGCTGCCCAGGCTGGAGTGCAGTGGTGCGATCTCGGCTCACTGCAACCTCCACCTCCCGGGTTCAAGTGATTCTCCTGCGTCAGCCTCCCAGGTAGCTGGGGTCACAGGTGTGTGCCACCGCGCCCGGCCTCACCCAGTAACTCTAATTAGTGGTGCCCTTCCTCAGTGAGCACATGTGGCATGGTGTGTAATATTTCCCATTTCTCTTCTAGGCAGCCAAGAAGCCACCGGAGCCGGAGAGAATAAAGACATTTTTAGCTGCCTGGTTTCCGGCTGCCAGGCCCAGCTGCCCTCCTGCCACAGCATCTCTGAGAAGCAGAGCCTGGTGCTGGTGTGTCAGAAGTTGCTGCCTCGACTTCTCCAGGGGAGGTTCCCCTCCCCCGTGCAAGACGACATCGACTCCACTCTTGCTCAGTGTGGGGACGCCACCCGCCCAGACCCAGAAGCCCTTGGGGCCGCCAGCCAGCTGAAAGACATCTTGAGGCCCCTGAGAACCTGTGACTCCAGATTTGCCTACCGTTACCCAGACTGCAAATATAACGATAAGTTCTGAGAGGCTGGTGTCTAAGTGGCCTCGGGGATGACACGCTTGGCTCTCCAGTCCCCCAGTCAGGTTGCTGCAAGGGTGAAAGAAGCCGCTCTTTTTAAAATATGAGGACAAAGGCACATGCATTTCTCAGGGACTGAGAGGGAGGCTGTGAGATACTGTGTCTGTCTCTGCTGGCTGGTACGTCCTGGCAAAGCCCGGGGGTGGGGGGGGCATCAGAAGACCTGGGTATGGACGCTCACTCAACGTCTTTGAGCATCAGTTTCCTCTGTTCTCCACCAAACTCTCAGGAGGGTGAAAGAAGACGGAGATGGAGCCACCATTGAGCGTATGTCCGAAGCATGGGGCTTGGGATGCGTGCTCACCACCTCCATCCCAGTGGTTACGAAGTGTGTTCTGGAAAAGCACAGAGGCAGGGAGCACGGGAAAGAGCGGCGCAGGTCAGGAGGGTGGAGTGGAGGGAAGGCGCGGGGAGACAGGCTTCCCGCTGCTACCACTGTAGACTCGGACAAGAGGGGCCCCTTCCTGCTCCCTATGGCCCTGCTACAGTCCCAACGCCATTGCGGGACGAGGCCACTGCAGGCCACGGGGACAAGCCTGCCACCGCCTAGAGCCTGGTGCCCGGGGCTTCATCCACCTGCGCATGGGATTTCTCCGGGTGTGGGAAGAAGCCAGGGGTGAGAAGAGAAAGGGGAGCCAGCGGGGGGCCAATGTGTTAGCCCAAGTCCTCCAAGAGAGGTGTCAAGACAGAGTGAACGGGACAGAGATGTATTAGGGGAAATGCTTGTGTGAAACGAAAGGAGGGAGCCAGAGAAGACTGGGAGGACCATGAAGTCGAGCTGCAAGCTGAGCCCCAGCGAAGGAGAGAGGGTCCGGCAGAAGCTTGCTAAGCTCAAAATCAAAGAAAGATCCAGCAAGGCGCTCAAGGGGTGTCCTCAAGGCAAAGGCCATCAGAGGATCCCCGTGTCTCCCACGAATAGACCCCTGTAGCATCCCTGCTGCACGTAGTGGTTGGTGGATACAGCCTGGGGGAAGCGTGGCCTCCGCCCCACCACAATGATACATTTCAGAGCAGAGCAGTGGGGGCGCCTGGTCAGCCCCGCTCCCTGGAGCCGGAGATCTTGAGTGAAAGAACATTCTTGTAACCACAGCTCAGGCCCTGAAGCAGCTCCCTCCACACCACATGCTTCAAGTTGGGACTCTAAGGAGTCTGAGAATTTTCATTCAAACTTGGCCTTACAGGTCACTCACCAGAAATACATTTTTTTCAAGGTCAACCAATAGAACATATTTTTATTCAACAGTTCGTTAGTTTGCTTTTTATATCTGTGGCCACATGGTATGTCGGCTTCCATGTACACTCTTGCCCTGGCCCCTGAAACATAAGCGGGGGGCTCTTCTGCACCTTTGCCCAGCCTCCCTGCCATCCTCTAACCCCAGGAACCTCTCAGTCTACCTCCTCTTTTCTACCTCTGAATCTCCACCTTTAAAGTCAGAACAGGCCGAGCATGGTGGCTCACACCTGTAATCCCAGCGCTTTGGGAGGCCAAGATGGGTGGATCACTTGACGTCAGGAGTTCGAGACCAGCCTGGTCAATGTGGTGAAACCCCGTCTCTACTAAAAATACAAAAATTAGCCATGTATGGTGGCATGCGCCTGTAGTCCCAGCTACTCGGGAGGCTGAGGCAGGAGAATCGCTTGAGCCCGGGAGGCGGAGGTTGCAGTGAGCCGAGATCCTGCCACTGCACTCCAGCCTGGGCGACAGAGCGAGACTCAGTCTCAAAATAAATAAATAAATAAATAGATAAAAATAAAGAAGTCAAAACACCTGGCTTAACAGTCCTCACTATCCAGATGAGGAAACTGATGCCCAGAAAGGAAGAGTGATCTGCAGGGATATTTCCAGAACCCCTGCTATTAGGAGGCTCCTGTTACCCTCACCTTCAGCCTCTGACTCTCACCTGTGCTACCCAATTCTGGTCCCTCCACTCCCACTCAGAAATGGACCCCAGAAAAGCCTTACTTTGTGGTGTGCCTGGTTGCCTTTTGGGTTTCTCTTGACTGCCACAGGCGCTGCCCCAGGGCAACCGCGATTGGGAAGATGACTGGTCAAGCTTGTGGACTGGCCAGCAAGCCTGGGCTGCCTGAGATGCTTTGAAATGGCTGCCTTCTGGCTTGATCTGGAGGAAGACTGACCACCCTTCCCACCTGCACAGTCACAGTCCCTCTCCTGCTGGCCTGACTGCAGCTGGCCGCCTGACCACAGACCAGGACCTCCAGACCCTCCAGAGTCCTCCGGAGGAAGAAGGCTTACCGGAGAGACCCTCTGATGCATGAGCCAGGTCCCAGCCCCTCTCCCTACGTCCAGGTGTGTTTCCACCGCAAAATGCCACCACGCAATGAGTGACTTTGGCCCTGCATGGGCCAGCGTGTGGTCTGAGGTAACCCTCAACTAACTCCGCCACACGTCTGTCCAGCTGCATGGGTTTGGGGTGAGCACTGCCCTGCCCCTTTCTCTCCTCCAGACCAGTTGCCCGAGACGCTGAGCAGTGTTCCTTCAAAACTGTCATGAACCCCTGGCGGTGCCGAGTCCAGGCAGGAAACGCAGACTTGGCACCCACCTCTATCAGCAGAAAGAGACCTTGTGCCCCACTTGTCCGAGTCCCAGGACGGAGCCGATAAGAAAGGCAGCAAGCTCTCTTCTGGCGCTGTTGGGAGATTTGTTTTTAGCATAAATTACAATAATATTCTGTGTATGTGTACAGCTGTGTTCACATCCACAGTGTAAGCTGTGACATAGTTTGGATGTTTGTTCCCTCCAAATCTCATGTTGAACTGTGATCCCCAGTATTAGAGGTGCGGCCTGGTGGGAGGTGACTGGGTGATGGGAGCCGGTGCCTCCTGAATGGCTTCGTGCCCTCCCTGAGGTGATGAGAGTGCTCTCTGAGCTCACCCAAGATCGGTTGCTTAAAAGTGTGACATCTCCCTCCCCCACCTCTCTCTCTCTCTCCCGCTCTCTCCGTGTGACACGCCTGCTCCCCTTTTGCCTTCCACCATGGTTAGAAGCTTCCTGAGGCCCTTACCAGAAGCAGATGCCAGCCCCACACGTCCTGCACTGCCTGCAGAACCATAAACCAAAATAAAGCTCTTTTCTATCAATGACCCAGCCTCTGGTATCTCTTTATAGTAATACAAAAATGGCCTACTACAGGCTTGGTGCTAAGGAAAGCAGGCAGACGTTAGGCAGGGCCTCCATATGCTTAGGAGTGGCCTCGAAATAGCTCCCCAGGTAGTGGCTTTTCCTTGGTTCAGGAGGTCACAGTCCCTTTTCTCATACACCTTCATGACAGAGCAGATGTTCTTGTCAACATGCCTGAAGACCACAGGCCTCACTCAGCTGCCTTCCTACTACTACTACTACTGCTACTACTTCCTATTACTACTTCCCTACTACTACTTCCTATTACTACTACTACTTCTTCCTACGACTACTACTTTCCTACTACTACTACTTCCTACTGGTACTTTACTATTACTGTTTCCCTACTACTACTACTTCCTACCACTACTACTGCTACTACTTCCTATTACTACTATTTCCTACTACTTTCCTACTATTACTATTTCCCTACTACTATTTCCTACTACTACTATTTCCTATTATTACTACTACTACTTTCCTACTACTACTTCATATTACTACTAGTAGTTTCCTAATGCTACTTCCTATTACTACTGCTACTAATTTCTACTACTACTACTACTTCCTATTACCACTACTACTATTTTCCTACTACAACTACTTTCTACTACTACTACTTCCTATTACTACTTCCTACTACTATTTTCCTACTACTACTACTACTTCTACTACTTTCCTCCTCCTACTACTACTTCCTATTACTAGTACTACTACTTCCTATTACTACTACTATTTCCTATTACTGGCATTACTACTTCCTACTACTACTTTCCTACTACTACTATTTTACTACTGCTACTACTACTTTCCTACTACTACTTCCTACTACTACTACTTTCCTACTACTTTCTACTACTGCTACCACTACTTTCCTACTAATACTGTTACTTCTTACTACTACTACTTCCTACTACTACTACTACGATTACTTCCTACTACTGCCACCTGCTAACCCTCTGCCACCCACCCTGTGTTGGACACAGAGCTGAGCCACCCAGCTCTCCCTTCAAGAAACAATGCTCTTCCCAGCATGGGAGCGTGGCTGGCATGCAGCATTCAGCCATCAGCCCCTTCAGGCTCTGCCTGAGCCACACAGAGTGGCTTCACGTGAGGTCACACCCTTCCTAGGGCATATCCATACCCGGTGACTGGGCATGGAGACGTGTGAAGGCCCAGCCATTTTGGCCCATCAAGCGATAACTCTAACGGGCAGTTCTCCTTCCAGAACTCCCATCAAGCTGATTAAGACTGTTGAGCCTGCCTGACAGTTTGACGTTTCTCTCTCTTTTTTTTTTTTTTTTTTTTTTTTTTTTTGACAGGGTCTCGGTCTATCACTAAGGCTGGAGTGCAGTGGCATGATCTCGGCACACAGTAGCCTCTGCCACCCATGTTCAAGCGATTCTCATGCCTCAGCCTCCTGAGGCTCCTCAGCACATACAGATATGTGCCACCACTCCTGTATAATTTTTGTATTTTTTTTTTTTAAAGTAGAAATGGGGTTTCAACATGTTGGCCAGGCTGGTCTCAAACTCCTGGCCTCAAGTGTTCCTCATAGCAACTAGAGCAGATGCTGGGGAAATGTGATGCTGAGGATGATGGTGTTCTTAGTCCTTTTCACTTGGAGTACTTCAGACACCATACTGGCCTTACATGGGATAGAGCCACTTCCTCAGGAACTGTGCCTTCCCTTCCATAGCCAGGAGACAGGAGAGTCAACACTCCAGTGACTTCAGGGGGAAAGAAATTACATGTTGTGTATTCTCAGTCCCCCAGAATTTGATAGGAGGCATTAGGGTATTTTTCTGAATTATGTCAGGCATTTGCCTTTAAGCCTGCAGGACATGCTACATAATTTGTGGAGCCTGGTGCAAAATGAAAACGTGAGGTTCCTTGTCCAACAGTTATTAAGAATCGCAAGACAAGACAGCAAAGAACTAAACCAAGGTCAAGCCCCCTGTGATTGCCTTGGTTGCAGGTCCCCAAAGCCGACCCTGGGTGCCTATAAATACTGATTCTCCTTACTCTTGGCATAGAGTGTTCTCAGCATTTGCTGGGGTCTCAGTTGACCTCCACACCCCAGAGGAATAGGTGTGGGACTAGCAGCAATATACAAAATATTTAGGCCAGGCGCTGTGGCTCACGCCTGTAATTCCAGCACTTTAAGAGGCTGAGGCAGGCAGATCACCTGAGATCCGGAGTTCGTGACCAGCCTGGCCAACATGGTGAATCCCTGTCTCTACTAAAGATACAAAAATGAGCCAGGCGTGGTGGCAGGCACGTGTAATCACAGCTACTCAGGAGGCTGAGACATGAGAATCGCTTGAATCCCGGAGGCAGAGGCTGCAGTGAGATCACGCCACTGCACTTCAGCCTGGGCGACAGAGCAAAACTTCATCTCGGAAAAAAAAAAATTAACCACCACAGGACAAAGGAACTCACCTATAAGAACAGACTCCACCAGCTGCAGCCATCAGGGGAGGCAAACCACAGCCCCACGGGCAAAATCTCCTTTTCAAACAAGGAAAGTGATTTCAGTGATTTGCACAAAATGATAATTTTTAGGTCTCCTGCTTTCCCAGTCCTCCCCTGTAGCATCTGACTTCTGCCTATAAGTGATTCCATGAGCCTGAACATTTCTGCTGGAGTTAAAATAAATAAATGCTTTGTTGGAGGTGTATTTTTTTCTGGAAAGATCTGGAGCTCTGGAATCAGACAGACCTAGGATCAACTCATGACTCTGCTTGTCACTGTAATCTCGGGCAGGTTACTTAACCTTTCTGAGCCTCCTTTTACCCATCTATAAAACGTGGAGAAAAAGATTTATCATTTCCAAGTTATTATCCTGTGTAAAGAACATAATGTCCCTCAAGAGCCGGGCACACATGGGAGGTCTATATTTGTGTTTTTCTTTTTTAAGATTCAAGTCAAAATTGTTTTATTGTCATTCACATATTTAATAGAAAAGCAAATGCACAAATGGCTCAGGGTTGTATTTAAAAAAGAATCCGGGTTTGTGCAGGTTGGTCTATTTACATCTGGGAGCAGGGTTGTCCCTGCGTCAGGCACAGCAGCTGCACTTCTCCAACTCCCCTTTGCAGACGCAGCACTGGGCACACCTGGCACAGCCCACAGGGCAGCAGGAGCAGCAGCTCTTCTTGCAGGAGGTGCATTTGCACTCTTTGCACTTGCAGGAGCCGGCGCACGTGCAGGAGCCACCAGTGGTGCAGGAGCATTTGGGGTCCATTTCGAGCCACGATGAGGCTGGAGATCCCATGTGAGAAGTTGGGAAATTGTGAGGCACATGGAAGGTGTGGTCGGGAGGTCTATATTTGGAGGTAAAGGCAGGGAAAGAGCAGAGCGTCTCCCGGCAAAAAGGGTTCCTCGGGCAGCCACGGCGAGCACAGCAGCATCTTGGGAGGGATTCTGGTCCCCACCCCAAGCCTCTACTTTAGCTCAGAGGAGCCACCAGGATGCCTCAGGCCTCTAGACAGTCTGACGGGAGCCATTTTTCTTCTCTCCCTCAGCCAAATTCTGGGTGGATCATGAGTGGCAGCAGAGCAGCCACTAACCTTGGCTCCCCAGCCCGGCCCTCAGCCAGACTCAGAAGGGGCTCCTCTTTAACCAGGTAATGTTGGGGCCCTGAAGAAGTCCATTCACGCTCAGTATGTGAAGAGAAATGAGGAATGCAGTTTGGCCCGTTGAAAACTCCAGCTTCACTGCCAGGTTCATGATGTTGTGGCTTGGGGCCTGTGGCTCACATATACTGGCACGGCTGAGCTCACATGCTTACGTGCACACAAGTATACTCTCTGCTCTGTCCACAGTCTTTCTGTTTTTGTTTTTGAGACAGGGCTTTGTCCAGGCTGGAGTGCAGTGGTGGCATAATCATGGCGCACTGCAACCTCTGCCTCCTGGGCTCAAGCAATCCTCCCGCCTCAAGCCTTCTCTGTAGCTGGGACCACAGTGTGCATCACTATGCCTGGCGACACAAATTTTTTGTAGCCTGGGTGCAGCGGCTCACACCTGTAATCCCAACACTTTGGGAGGCTGAGGCAGGTGGATCATCTGAGGTCAGGAGTTCGAGGCCAGCCTGGCCAACATGGTGAAACCCCATCTCTACTAAAAATACAAGAAATGAGCTGGGCATGGTGGCGGACGCCTAAAATCCCAGCTACTCCGGAGGCTGAGGCAAGAGAATCTCTTGAACCTGGGAGGCAGAGGTTGCAGTGAGCCAAGATCATGCCACCGCACTCCAGCCTGGGCGACAGTGTGAGACTCTGTCTCAAAAAAATTTTTTTTTGTAGAGGCAACGGGGTCCCACTCTATTGCCCAGGATGGTCTCAAATTCCTGGGCTCAAGCGATCTTCTTGCCTTGACTTCCCTAAGTATTGGAATTACAGGCGTGAGCCATAGCTCTCGGCCATGTCTGCCTCTCTTTATGACATTGTTGAAAGATGGTCCTGTGAGTAACACTCACGTCCCAATCAAGTGACCAGGAAATAGTGTCAGTCCTGGACAATGATTCTAGAGGTACTACGCCATTGCAGACAGAGCACTGGCTCTGGATGCAGATACATCTGCCTTCAGATCCTGCACCAGTCCCTCTTGAAAAGTCAGAGCTTCAAAGTTATTTATTGCCATGGTGTTCACTGCAATTGAGTAATGAATAAACAAATATTTGCAATGAATAAGCAAATTATTCATTGTAACTGCAAAATATTGTTACCAATGTATATGCCTGTGGTTGAATAAACTACAGTTCATCTACACAATGGAGTGCTGTGCAGCTGTACAAATGAATGAGGAAAAGCTCGCTGATCTGATAATGAATGATTTGCAGGATACAGTGCTAAGTGAGGGGGAAAAAAGCAAGAAGCAAAGCGTATTTACAGGATGTTACCATTCATATAAAAAAGAAGGGGATATAAGAAATCATTTAGGCTAGGCACAGTGGCTCATGCCTGTAATCCCAGCACTCTGGGAATCCGAGGCAGGTGAATCCTGAGGTCAGGAGTTCGAGACCAGGCTGCCCAATAAGACAAAACCCCATCTCTACTAAAAATACAAAGTATAGCCAAGCATGGTGGTGCATGCCTGTAGTCCTAGCTACTTGGGAGGCTGAGGCAGGAGAATTGCTTGAACCCAGGAGGCGGAGGTCGCAGTGAGCTGCGATCGCGCCACTGCACTGGGTGACAGAGTGAGATCCTGTTTCAAAAAA
Organism: Plecturocebus donacophilus; assembly: GCA_004027715.1. Lineage (NCBI taxonomy): Eukaryota > Metazoa > Chordata > Mammalia > Primates > Pitheciidae > Plecturocebus > Plecturocebus donacophilus. The sequence continues at coordinate 8,971 of PVKP010037707.1, read as the reverse complement.
AAAAAAACAAGGAAATCATTTATATATCTGCTCATTTGTTATGCTCTGGATTGGATGCTGTCAGGAAGTGGGGGTAATTCTATGCTTGAATATATCAATACATCTTATCTACGGAACAGTAGGAATGAAGCATGGCTAAAGCTCTAATTAGTAAAGTCACAGCAGTCACTCATACTCTCATACTAACCAGGATAGGGGGATGTTGTGGTCATTTCTGTTTGAACAATGTTCACATTGTGGTTTGTGTTCAGCCGTCAGTACAGAGTGGCCTTGTTTTGTCTTGATCTATCTTGGTCACAGAGCAGCTTTGTTTGACGGCGTTCTGAGAAATTGTTTATGTTCGAAGAGACCACAAAGGCCAAGCTACGAGGGCCAAGCCAGCTCTGAGTGACACCAAGGGTAAGGCCTAACTGATCATGCCAAGCCAGTTCCCAGCTGGCATGAGCTGCTTTTCTCTTTCTCAATAGGACAACTGATGAAATATGAATAAGGTCTATAGATTAGTAAATAGCATTTTATCAGTGTTAATTTCTTAGTTTCAATCACTGTACTATGATTATGTAAGATGTTAACAGGAGGGGAAGTTGGCCAGGAGCAGTGGCTCACACCTGTAATCCCAACATTTTGAGAGGCCAAGGCAGGGGGATCCCTTGAGCCCAGAAGTTCGAGACCAGTCTGGGCATAGTGAAACCCCATTTCTATTTGTACCAAAAAAAAAAAAAAAAAAAGAGAGAGAGAGAGAGAGAGAGAGAAATTGGAAGAAGGGTATAGAGGAACTCTGTAAACTATTCTAGAACTTTTTTGTAAGTATAAAATTATTCCAAAATAAAAAGTTAAAAAAAAATACTTAGTGTATGAAGTAGAAGACATTGACTTGCATATCCAGGCTGTGCTGTATAAAACTAAACGCATATCTCAAAACACTAAAGCATTACCTGTGTGACAAGATGGCCCAGACAACGCATAGAAATAGGGTAGGATTAAAAGGAAGATTCAGGGCTCCCGTTTAGGTTTCCTCTAGGGTAATGCTCCCTGAGTAGATGCATCACTGCCTCGTTTTCACTGCTATTGCTCTTTCTCTTCCTTTCTTCTATTTAATCTGCCCGAGTGAATATGCCCATGCTAGAACCAAGACTGCCCCTACCATCTTGGAAAGCAGAAGAGACCTGGACCTTCCGTGAGGTGACTTCCAATTCCTTCCCTTCTACACGCAGACCATAATACCTCTTGCAGAGAGGACACCGAGCATGAGTTGAACCTCACCCCGGCTGGGCGCGGTGGCTCATGCCTGTAATCCCAGAACTCTGGGAGGGCAAAGCGGTCGGATCACCAGAGGTGAGCAGTTCAAGAGCAGCCTGGCCAACATGGTGAAACCCCATCTGTACTAAAGATACAAGAATTAGCCGGGCATGGCGGCAGGCAGCTGTAATCCCAGCTACTCCAGAGGCTGAGGCAGAAGAACCACTTGAACCCAGGAGGAAGAGGTTGCGGTTGCACTCCAGCCTGAGCAACAAGAGTGAAACGCCATCTCAAAAAAAAAAGAAGAAGAAAAAGAAACTCACCCCACACCCCACCACGGCCCATTTAGCTGAATCCACCTTTCTGTCTCCTGCTCATACCTGGAGCTTGTCTCTAAAAAATCATCCTTTAAAGAGAATTGTGGCAAAGTAAGTTCATATCCCTCTTGTCAAAACAACAAATATTTTAATATTTCATTTTTGTAAGTGATCCTATGCAAGGCAGGCAAAAAGTGAGAAAAGAGGCAAGTCATGGAAACTTGGTGAGAATATAATCCTATTGAAAGCAATTTGGCAAAGTTCATCAAGAGCCTCAAAAACGATGGCACACTCTACCCCGTAATTCCACTTCCGGGATGCTATCCAAAGGAAGTCATCAAGAATGCAGAGAGATTTATGCACAGACTGGCTGTTAAAAATCATGGATTGAACACTTGTAACCCCTGCTAAAATGAAAGTAAGAGGAATTTTTAATAGGCATAAACTATAAGACAGGAGAAAATGAGAGAGGAGAAAAATAGAAACACAATTTTGAAAGCTGGAAAGCAAATAACTTAGCAGGAACAAAAAAACTGAATCCTAAACTGGCAGCAAAGAATGCTGAGAACCAACCTGATTTACACCATAAAATCCCTCAAAAGGTTAAGGAATTGATGGCACTAGGTCCCTCAGGAAATGAGGGGGAAGAGGTGGCTGAAATCTGGATGAAGCTTAAGACTGTTTTAAGCAGTTGGATCTGGTTCGATCTCCCTACTCCTCACAGCCATGTAATGGTCCTCCAAGACCAGCAAAAGACTGGAGCCTCCTTCCCTAGAGAGAGTCAATCAAAGGTCTTCAGGGACAACAAGGCGATATCGGGGTAGCAAGTCACACTGAAAACTAGGGGATGAAGAGCTTGTGTGCACAGTGACTGTGGGCTCCCCATCCTCACCTACACAGGAGAATGGAAGAGGGAGCTCCCAGGGTATTTCATTTCTGTCATCAGAAGCCCCTCAACCACTCCTACCCAGCCAGGTCCTCACATTGAAAGTCACAGCTAGCAAACTCCACTTGCTGTCCAGAGCACCCAGTCATCTTTTCAGTTTCCCACTCCTTTTATTTTCTGGGTTGTTTTTCCCCCTAACATTATTTTGAAATAATCTTAGGCCTTTAGAAAGGTTGAAGGAAAAGTACAAATCCATATTCCCATTGTTTGCTTCTTTCTTGTATTTGCTTTATCATTCCCTCCCCTCCTTTATCTCTCCCTCAGTGAATGTTCCTCCTCATGCTGTCCCCCCACTACCTGCCCAACTCCCACCCATTTTTTTCTCAACCATTTTAGAGAAGTGACAGACGTCTCTCTAAATACTTCAGAGTATATATCCTAAAAACCAAATATAGTCTTACCTAACCACAGAATGATTATCAGAATCAGGAGAATAATACTGCTACAATACTATTATCTAACTATACAGCCTGTTAAAAGAAAAATTTTAGACAAATTAAATTTCATAGAGTTTAACTGAGCAAAGAACAATTCGAGAATCAGGCAGCAGAAGAACCAGAATAGGTTCACAGCAACTCCAGGGCTGCTATATGGTTGGATAACATTTGTGGAGAGAAAAAGGAAAGTGTGGTAGAGAAAACAGAAGTGAGGTTACAGAAACAGCTGGATTGGTTACAGCTCAGTGTTTGCCTTATTTGCATAGGCTTAAACAGTTGGCCACCTGTGATGATTGGCTGAAACTCTGGTTACTTGTTACAAGAGCACTTTACAGTCTGTTTACATTTTCAGTTAGGTTACAGTTCACTGTGTATGGAGAAATCTTTAGGCAAAACATAAACTGCTGGGTGTGATGGCTCATACCTGTAATGCCAGCACTTTGGGAGGCCAGGGCAGGCAGCTCACTTGAAGCCAGGAGTTCGAGACCAGCCTGGTCAACATGGTGAAACCCTGTCTCTACTAAAAATACAAAAATTAGCCAGGAGTGGTGGCATGTGCCTGTAATCCCAGCTACTTGGGAGGTTGAAGCAGGAGGATGTTTTCAGCCCTGGAGGTGAAAGTTGCAGTGAGTCACGATTGTGCCTCCACCCTGGGTGACAGAGCAAACATAAACTATGTAAGGAGGCAGCTTTAGACTAAACTTAATTTAACAAGGCCTTATTTAAATTTTGGCAATTTCCTCAATAATGTCCTTCATAGATATTCTTTTTTCCTGGCCCAGGATCTAATCCAGGATCACATATTGCATTTAGTTATTGTGTCTCTCTCGTCACCTTTAATCTGGAATAGTTTCTCAGCCCTAACAGAAGATATTTGAGGTCAGTTTGTCCCATTGTTGGTGATGTTCACTTGGTTAAGCTGAGGTCTGCTAAGTTTCTCCACTTAGTTAATACATAACTGAGGAGAAAATACTTTGAGACCCTGTAAATATCCTGTATTCATCAAACTTCCACCCATTCATTTTAACAACACTAATGATTCTTGCCTGAATCAATTATTACTAAGATGGTTGCTAAATAGTGCTTTTTTAATTCTATTACTCCTTCTACATTTATTAGTTGATACTCTTTTGTTAAAAAAAATCAAAAGAACTTTTCCTTTCCCCTACTTATTTATTAATACATTTATATAAATATGGAGTAGCAGATTCTTATTTTATTTGATGGTTTATAATATATTCTTACCATTTATTTTGATGCTCCAAAATTTTCCCAGGTTTGACCAGTGGGAATACTCCCAGAAAGTAGAGCGAAAAGGTCAGTCTAAAAGCAAGAGGAAAAAAATAATTACAGAATTAGTCCGAATAATAGGAGTGACAAACACAAACACACACAGTGACAAACACAAACACAGTGACAAACACACACGGACATAGTTGTATACATAAACACAGACACCACACAATGACATAAGCACAAAGACACATAAACATCAAAGACACACACAGACACACATACTCAAACACAGAGATACAAACATACAGACACATACAGAAGGAAATAAGAAGAAAATCCAATTTCCCATAATTAAAGGCCATTAGCATTTCCACTGGAAGGACTTCTGGAATTCCCATCACAATAGATGTGGCGGGGACTTGGTGGGGGGCGGGTGTCAAAATCACTAGAAGCCAGAAGACGATGACTTCAAAATTCTGAAAGAAAATTATTTTCAACCTTAAATTCACTTTCCCAAGCAAATAATCAATGTTATGTCTATGCTAACTATCAATTTCAGACATCTAAGTTCTCAAATATTTTTGTTTTCAAGCATCCTGTCTTAGGAAGGATTGCTAAGGATATTGGAAGATATGCTCTATCAAAAGAGTGCAGTAGACCAAGATAAAGGAGACCTGAGTTGTAGGAAATAAGGGATCCAACACAGGAGAGAGGGAAATGAGATCCAAGGAATCAGCTGTGTACCAGGCATGGGCCCACCCAGTCCACAGGGGAGCAGGTCAGAAGGCTTCAAGAGTGGTTGAATCCTGTGAGACTTGGCAAGTGTGTGCAAATTAAGTATACTTGACTTTTCAACCTCTTCTTTCAATGTAACTTTTATATGAAATAAAGTAATCCATTGACAGTTCTCAAAAAAAAAAGAAAAAGAAAAAGAAAAAGAAAAGAAAAAGAGTCATTCCTTCGGGAAGATGAAAGCCTTAAAAACCCAATTTATCTGAATGTTTGTTTGTTTGTTAGTTATAGAGACAGGGTCTAGCTCTATCCCCCATGCTAGAGTGCAATGGTGTGATCGTAGCTCACTGCAACCTCAAACTCCTAGGCTCAAAGGATTCTCCTGCCTCAGCCTCCCCAGTAGCTGGGACCACAGGCACACACCATCAAGCCCAACTAATTTTTACATTTTTTGTAGAGAAGGGCTCTTGCTCTGTTGCCCAGGCTGGCCTCAAGCGATCCTCCTGTATCAGCCTTCCAAAGTGCTGTGATTATAGGCGTGAACCATGCCCAACCTATATCTGACTTTTGTGAGAGAAGATTTAGACAACTGGCGAAGGATTTGGATTTGAATTAATGATAACTACATAGAAAACCAAGTAAGGCACTAACAACACAAGAATTTCTGAGAAACAAAAATATAAGCAGGAAAGAAAAAGTGGGCCTTATAGACCTCATGGCCTAGCTTTGAATGGTGTTGACATAACCATAGTTAAACACAAAATATTAATTTGACCAAATAATGATATATCGATATTGCAAGTATGTGAAGGATGTGTATGGGAAGAGGGGGCCAGGGAGAAGAAAAATAAAGATAAACAAATCATCTTCCCTGGGCAGATTCAATAGATAATGCCTACAATGGAAAAAAAAAATTGAGAAGTTTCCATTCAAACCTGTTATTTAGAAAAGTGGCAGTAAGCACCCAATGTAATTAGCTAAAAGAGGCTGTGTGGCAAGGCGAATGCTGAAGGAGAGATGAGAGATTGCTGGGGCTTGTAACAAACACTGCAGATCTGTATGTCTCTCCAGACTATATATTATCTATAACATTGCTAAAAAAAAAATTTGTAAATGCAACACTAAAAATTTTTCAAATAAAATAAACAGGAGATTTATGCACTGAAATTATAATCACATCATTATTTTAGATAATAAAGAGTTGCAAATAATTTACATTCCCAAGAGTGGAGAAATGGCTAAGTAATTATAGTGGTATCCACACAATTATACATACAACTAAATTAAAATACTTCTTTTAGGGAAGTTATAATGCTGTGAGAAAATGCTTATGACCAAATGCTAAGTGAAACCAACAGGTCACGAAATGTTCTACAGATGTCAGGCTCTTTTCGTTTTGTTTCTTGTGTTTGACTTCTTTTTTGTTTCAATAAATAGTTTTGCACATAAATAAGAATGGAAGGAAAGATACCAAAATATTAACAGTGGTTGGATTTAGATCATGTGGCTTTTGATTCTTTAAAAATCATTTTTACTCTTCTGTGTTTAACAAGTATTTCTTTTGGAGCAATATATATATTATTACCAATTAGGTTCAGTTTTAGATTGTGAGGTCTAAATATATATATATATATATATATATATATATATATATATAGAGAGAGAGAGAGAGAGAGAGAGAGAGAGAGAGAGAGAGAGAAGAGACAAGGTTTCGCTTTGTTGACTGGGCTGATCTCTTACTCCTGGACTCAAGTGATCCTCCCGCCTCAACCTCCCAAAAATCTGGAATTACAGACATGAGCCACTGCACCTAGCCAAAAAATACTTTTAATAATATTAATATGTGTTTAGTATAGAAAAATATCAACATGGCCTAAGAACAAAATGAAAGTCATCCAGATGTATTGCTTTTATTACGAAAAAAAAAAGACATTTTTGAAGCATGGAAATTTCTCCCTTATGAGAAAAAAGCAGCCATATTCATGACAGTTTGGCCAATGAAGACTTGACCAAGGCCTTAGCCTTGACGTGGAGACAGACTTCATCTGAGGCAGTAATAATCACTATTTTTTCATACTGAGATAAAACCTGATAGAATTGTTTTGCATGCCTTCATAATGGTGAAAAAAAAAAATCTGAACCAGTTTTGATGTTTATTTTCAAGTCCCAGGAACTAAAAAAAAACTGTAATGACATGAAGTTTCAGAATAATTTCAGAAACTGGGTAACTAACAATGAAAGCTGGAAACAAATGATTTTCACATTGATCATTCCTTTTATTTGCTTCAGTCTTAAATCTGCAGCCTGCTTTTCCTGGATTTCCATTTGATAGTGTGCTGGTTCTTAGAGTCATCACTTGTGTATTATTAGTCCATTCTCATGCTGCTGATAAAGACATACCCAAGACTGGGTAATTTATAAAGAAAAAGAGGTTTCATGGACTCACAGTTCCACGTGGCTGGGGAGGCCTCACAATCATGGTGGAAGGCAAAAGGCACATCTTACATGGCAGCAGACAAGAGAATGAGAGCCAAGTGAAAGGGGAAACCCCTTATAAAATCATCAGATCTCATGAGACTTATCCACTACCACGAGAATCATATGGGGGTAACTGCCCCCATGATTCAATTATCTCCCACCAAGTCCCTCCCACAACATGTGGGAATTATGGGAGCTACAGTTTAAGATGAGATTTGAGTGGGGACACAGCCTAACCATATCAACTTGTATGGGGAACTAGAGTTTATATTGCCTTTGTGTATTCATAGAAAAAGAGGAGAGGGCAAGACTGATAATACTTATACATAAGTAATTTTTGTTTAGTTGCATATGGACAATTTTTGCTTACTGTTTTATTAAGAGTAATTGTCCACACAGATGTCCACAATAGAGCTTTCCATGGATAGATGCATGAAAAATACATGTTGAATGCATGAAATGGGAGAGAAGGAGGGAAAAACAGAGGGAGAGAGAAATGAAACTTGCCATCACACCATTAGGACCAACAGGAGGAATTAAACAGAAGCAGAGAGAACTCTAGGCTGAATGAAAGGGAACAGATGATGTCTGCTCATTGAACATGTAGCTCAACGTAGATGGAGCAACCAAGTAACACAAGTGTTGGTGGGAACTAGGAATGTGGCAGCATGGAGGAAAGGGGAGGGGAGAAAGATTGAGAACTGTGTTCCCAATAATTTCTTCCTCATCTATGGTTTAGAAAATCAGGGACACATTTAAAGCAGTGTCTAGAGGGAAATTTATAGCACTAAATGCCCACATGAGAAGTGAGGAAAGATCCAGAATTGACACTCTATTGTCATAATTAAAAACAGTAGAGGAGCAACATCAAACAAATTCAAAAGGTAGCAGAAGACAAGAAATAACTAAGATCAGAGCAGAACTGAAAGAGATAGAGACACAAAAAACCCTTCAAAAATCAATAAATCCAGAAGCTGGTTTTTTAAAAGATCAACAAAATAGACCACTAGCCTGACTAATAGAAAAGAGAGAAGAATCGAATAGATGCAATAAAAATGGTAAAGGAGATATCACCACCAATTCCATAGAAATACAAACTACCATCAGAGATTACTACAGACACCTCTATGTACATAAACCAGTAAATGTAGAAGACATAGATAAATTCCTGGACACCTACACCCTCCCAAGACTAAACCAGGAAGAAGTTGAATCCCTGAATAGACCAATAATAAGATCTGAAGTTGAGGCAGCAATTAATAGCCTACCAACCAAAAAAAGTCCAGGTCCAGATGGGTTCACAGCCAAATTCTACCAGATGTACAAAGAGGAGCTGGTACCATTCATTCTGAAACTATTCCAAACAATACAAAAAGAGGGAATCCTCTCTAACTCATTTTATGAGACCAACATCATCCTGATACCAAAACCAGGCAGAGACACAACTAAAAAAGAAAATTACAGGCCAATATCCATGATGAACATTGATGCAAAAATCTTCAATAAAATACTGGCGAACCAAATGCAACAACACATCAAAAAGCTTATCCACCATGATCAAGTAGGCTTCATCCCAGGGATGCAAG
>PVKP010037706.1:0-21443 GCA_004027715.1 Plecturocebus donacophilus | reverse complement strand
GTGCCACAGCTCTCTGCAGGGTGCCCGCACTCAGCCACGGTGCCAGAGCTCTCTGCGGGGTGCCCGCACTCAGCCACAGTGCCATAGCTCTCTGCGGGGTGCCCGCACTCAGCCACGGTGCCAGAGCTCGGGGTAGAGCCACGCTATCTGAGGCTCTGGGAGAGGAGAATGAGGACAGTCCTAACTGCTCTGCTCCTGGGCTGACTCCAACAGGGATGGAGACAAACTCAGAAGGAACTGCAGAGCGGCATCCGCACTGGACTCCAGCATCCTCCACTCCAACTGCACCAGCCACAGGCGGGATCCAGTGCCCAGGACTGTGTCCCCCAGGAGCTGTGACCACCCAAACAGGGACTGCTTATTAAATCCCAGCCTGACCTCACCATAGAACAGCACAGTGTGGAAAGGGCAGAGGCTTTGCTGGCTGACACAGAACACAGATCTATAGGGTGTGTGTGAAAGGGTCCAGAGACACCCAGTAAAATGCCAGCTGTGTCAGCCAGTGTCGACAGAGAATGCATGTGCCAGGGGTGGGGGCCGTTTCACACTCATTCTCCTCCTCATTCCTCCCAGCAACTCCAAGAGAAAGCAGCTCGGAAAAAGGCTCAGAGAGGGTCCGTGATTTCCCTGAGGTTGCAGAGCGCACAACCAAAGCCTGGGCCCCCAGCCTTAAAACTTTCCCGCCTGCTGGCTCTCACTCGCTCCTGAATGTGAACGGTGGGCACGTCTGAGTGACGGGCTTCCAAGGCTTGTTTAATTCCATGCTTATCTGATCGTTCTTAATAAGCAGACACAAACATGGAGACAATCCCCCCTGCCATGGAGTCATGAATAAATCGCAGCATGACCAGGCGCATGGCCCTGCTGGGGGAGGGTTGGGCATGACAGCAGAAGGGACTGTGACAGACCCCGGGTGAGACGGTGCGGGGAGGTCGGCACAGCAGGCACAGCCCCTGCCAGGGCCGGAACGTTCTACATCCTCCCCAGGTAAGGTTACAACGCACTGGCTGGGCACTCAAGACTTAACAGACATCACTGCACAATAAAGGCAAACCACCAGAGCCCCTCCTGAGGGTGCCCACGCTGTCCCACGGGAGCACTCCTGTGTCCCCTCTGGGTTGGATTTCACTTGCTGCGTGATTTTCCCAGAGGGAAATCTCCACGTTGTATGGGATCGCAGAGATTTGGACTGGGAGCCACTTGGGGATGGGGACCCCGTGCCCTGTGAAGGATACATAGGCACAGCCTCGAGGGGCTGCCGGTGGGGCCTGGGGGCCGTACTCACCCTTCCCGATCTGGACGAAGCCCAGCAGGATGATCAGGGCCAGGGCCAGGAGCTTGGCGGCGGCGAAGGCATCCTGGACCCGGGTGGCAGCCTTCACGCTGTAGCAGTTCACGGCCGTGAGCAGCACTGGAGGGACAGAGGGCAGAGGTGAGTCCCACAGGCAGACAGCAGCTCCAGGGGAGGCTGGGAGGTGACCACCCCACCCCACTCCAGTGCCAGGGCTGGGTCCACCAGAGAAACAAGCTCCTGAAACAGCTCCGGCCCCATGCCAGCCCCTAGGCAGGTTCTGATTTTCTGGAACCTGTTTTGATAAGGTTCGCAGTTCTTTTAGGTCTAAGGGCTAGATCCCAGGTACCCGTCAAGGGCTATAAAGGACCTTCCCTCTCTTCCCCCCTGTACCAGGCCACAGAGTGCCACCTGTAGTCAGGGCTTCCAGTGGGGGCGCTGTCTCCAGAGACCCAGGTGAGCAAGGTGACCCTGCCATGTGGAAGGTGCCCACTACATCTTTTTGTACCTACTCAGCACCCTGGCCTGACGGTGAGACCCACACACAGCCCAGCTGCCCAACTCCACAAGGGTGGGGCCCTTTCCTCAAAGTGGGGTGTCCCGCTATCCTGGAACTACCTGCCCAGTCACGTGGGGACAGCAAGGCTGGTGCAGCACGGGAGGGGCTGCAGGGGCCTGTGGTGAACAGAGCTGCACAAGCTGAAACCGAAAACAGCACCGCGTGCTTCAGAAGCCTGAGGCCTGAGGGACTCCACACAGACAGCTGGAACCCCTGCCCAGAAGGCGCTGCTGGGTACCCGTTCAGTTCACAGCCAGAGCCCCTCCTGGGGGTGCCCACGATGTCCCACGGGAGCACTCCTGTGTCCCCTCTGGGTCAGATTTCACTTACAGGGTGATTTTCCCAGAGGGAAAGCTCCACGTTGTGTGAGACTGCAGAGCTTCAGACTGGGAGCCACTTGGGGATGGGGACCCTGTGCCCCGTGAGGATGCACAGGCACAGCCTCGAGATGTGGGGTCAGGTATGCTCAGACAGGTCTCCAGACACCAGCAAGTCCTCCAGGGCCCTGTAAGGCCCCAGCTCTAGGCCAGAGAGTGCGTTTGTGTGTGTGCTGGGGGTGTTTGTTGAGATACGCAGGCATGCTGAGCTGCTATTCAGGGATCTGTGAGCTGATGGGAAACAGCCACCTAGCAACTTAGAATGAAGTAAACCACATTAACCCAGAGGCACTGACTCCGTGACACCCCTCTTTTTTTTATTTTTTATTTTTTTTTAATAAAGATGGGGTTTCACCATGTTGGTCAGGCTGGTCTTGAACTCCTGACCTCAAGTGATCTGCCCGCCTTGGCCTCCAAAGCGCTTGGATTACAGGCGTGAGCCACCACGCCCGGCCAACCATGACACCCCTCACTGCCGGCTGCACTACCCTTCACTCCTCTGTGCCCACGAGGTATTTGTAGTTGTCAGGAGCTTGAAATCTGCCTGTGGGAGTGTCTACACCCCAGAAGTAGGTAAAGCCCACCACGGGCCACTCGCACAGCGCTGCTCAGACTGTGGGCACCGGAAAGGCCACGGCTTCCTCTCTTTCCCCACGGGAGGCATGCTCAGAAGATGCTGCCAGCCGTGGCCTTGGGGACTCCAGGAACAAATCCTACGGAATTTTTACAGTTTGAGCAACAGACCCCAAGGAAAGACATCCATGCTGATTAACCGACAACACCAGGCGGGGAACACACAGGACCTGTCCTGGAGTGAGGAACGGCTGCCAGCCTCCCCTCCCATCTCTCGGGAACTAACCAGCCCGCCACACCTCCTGGATGACGGAGTGGAGACGACGGCTAGGCACCGGGAAAGTCCGGTTGACAAATGTCTGAAAGTAGGTGTGTTCGCTGCTATTCCTAAAACAAAACGTGTGAAACTCCCCTCCACTCCTCACCCAAAGTGAAGTGATGAGGAGTGGGAAAATCCCCTTGTCCCAGGAGTCCCAGGGACATGGAAATGTCGCCAGTCCACAGCCTCCAGTCCAAGCCTCGGGGCTCAGCTGGGGTGCTCAGTGGGTCTGGGCAGTTCCTTCTGCACTGCCCAGGGCAAGAGGCAGGTCCTGGCCTGACAGTCCCACTTCCTTACGGCGGGGGAGGGTGACCACAGAAGAAGCCGGGGCCTCAGGGACCTTGTCAGAGAGCGCGGGCTTTCCGGCTTTCCGGATTCGCAAGAGGCTGGCTGATTGCATCACTCACCCCAGAGGGAGGTGGAGGAGGCCTGGCCAAGCGCATGGGAGGCCGCCTCTCCCCAGAAAGCGCAGGCACGCTGCCGGCACTGGGTGCAGCCCCCGCGGCTGTCACCTCGGCTTGGGGGCTGGAGGAGGTCCAGGAAAGGCAGTGATTTGCCCCAAAGCGCCCGGCCATGGGCTGTCCTGCCATACTGACAGCGCTGGGCAACGAAGCCATCACAGCTGTCACCGTGGGTGGGACAGATGCCAGGCCCCGTGCCTCGCACCCCCAACGCGACCCCGCCTGCCCAGTCCCAGGCAAAAACAGCCCTCAGGGGCTGGTGGGTGCCACAGGGAGGGCTCACCGGATCGTCTCCTGACATTAAAAATAACCACGTAGTGGGCAGACGGGAGGGGCTGGGTCCTGGAAGTCAGCTGGGAAGCACAGGGCCACAGAACAAAGGGACTTTATCATATTTATTCCTTTTATAACAAGAACATAAATTTTAATGTTTACTGACGTTGGGTGATGAGTAAACAAAGGCTTCATTATTCTCCACAAGGTCCTTTTTTTAACTTTTAGGATGAAATAAAATCTTAAATACACGAATTCATCTGGGTTCAGTACTTTCTGGCCTTAAGGAGACGAGGCAGCCATGGGAGAAGCCCCCGCTGGACCTGCCCCTCCCCAGCCTCAGGGTCCACACCTCTGAGGGGCTGCTGGCTCACCCCACAGCAGGGGGATGGCCAGGGCTGTGTCCCGAGTGGGAGCGGCGGGTGGTGGTGGTGAGCATACAGGGTCAGCAACCCCAGATAAGTGTGGCTGTGCTGGCCCGAGGGGACAGCTGGGCCAGGAGATAAAGCCCCGTGGCTTGGCTTGATCTGCAGATAGGCAGGCAGGCTGAGCTGGGAGCCCCTCCCAGACTGGCATGCTCTTCTCCGTGGTCATCTGGCTGCCTCCTACCTGGCTGGCTGGCCGGGGTCCCTTGGAAAAAGTGCACTGGAGGGACCCCTGCCCTCCTGCTCCCTTCACCTACACCCCCACCACCTCCAGGGGCAGGTGCGGTGTCCTGGGGAGGTTGCCACCACCCGGCATGGGGTAGGGGGACACCCTCACCCACCCCCTGTGCCTCCCCATCCCTGGAGTGAGCTCCCAGAGATACTGACCTCACAGACAGTGCAAGAAGGCACCTGAACAGGGAAGGCCCACAGACAGGGCAGGTGTACACCTCGACCCCTCCCCCTGCTCCCTCCCCACACGTGTGAGCAGCCCCCTCTCCCGACTGTAAACCAAGAGGCTGCCTTCCTGGCCCCTGGCCTCTCCCCTGAGGGAGATGATTCGCTGGGGAGTACCCAAAGGCTCCCTAACCCAAGGCACCTCCCCTGTGTGGCACCCCCTGAACTCACTTCTGCGGCATCTCAACCTGCCTGCCTCCCCTAATGCTGGCATCTTGGTCACCTGGTCCCAACTCTGTCCAGCTCCTGATAAAATCCTGCCAGACACAGGGACGGTCCTTCAGGGTCCAGTGTCGGAGGACAGGGTAGGGAAAAGCCAGTAACGGGGTGTTCGATGTGGACAGCAGATGGGAACCACAGCCCCAGCTGGGTGGGGACCCCAGGCCCCAGGAACCCTCCCCACACAGACTAATGCCTAACGCTTTCAGGTGACAAACATGTAGCAGGAGGAGCGTCCGTGGATAAGGCTCAGGCCCAGCCTTGAGGAAAATCCTCTTTGCTGGCCACAGAGGCTGTCCCCTGGGCCACCAGTCCTCACCTGCCCTGCAGCCGGACAGAGCAGTGAGTACTGCAGGGCTCAGCACCTCGGCCCGTCTGTAAGTGGGGGTACCCAGTCAGCATGGGGTTTAGGAAATCAGTATCTTCCTCCCTGGCCCCTTCAAGCCTAAGCGTGGCCACTCTGAGTGCTCCAGGCATGCATCCAAGAGTCCCTTCCATCCCTTTCAGGCCCAACAGGAACAGAGGTGCTGTCGCCAGGCCCCCAGGGACTTCCTCCAGGAGTCTTTTGGAAAGAGAGGGTGCATTCTGCGCATGGTTTCAGAGTCTGTTGATACAAAGGGCCAGCTCTGGGGCAGAGATGGTCTGAGGCCTGTGAGCCATGCTGCTTTACAGGCAAATGAAGATCATTTACCTAGAACTGCCGGAGACAGCACACAGGAAGTGGCTGGTGGCTTTGCTGGTTGCAGGAAGGCCAAGTGGCCTCGTCCCCCAAAGCACACCTGGCACAGCAGTTGGCCCTGGGCAAGAGAGCAGCTGACCCTGGCCCAACACGGTCCCGGCCCACCCAGCCTAGCCTGAAGCCCCGAGCCCAGCCGGCACCTGTCAAACCTGACACCCAGCCTTGGAGCCTGTCCCCTCTGCAGCTGGCTGGGGTCCTGAGACAGCTTCTTAGTCAGAATCCACTCGGTACACCCAGGGCCCTGAACTTAGTGGGAGCCTGGTGAACATGGGGCTTAGTGAAATCAGTGCCTTCCTCCCTGGCCACTGCGAATCTCAACATCCCCTACTCTGAGGGCAAGCCTCCACCTTCTCCACCGATAGAAGGCCCCACAATCTCCCAGGTCATCCCCGGTGGGGCATGTAAAAGCAGTAGTGGGGTGGGGAGTGGCGGAAACCCAGAGCTTCTGATCAGGCAGGAAGGGGGTGCGGGGGAGCACATCTGCATAGAATAAGCTCCTAGGGACGCTGGCGCTGCTCCCCCCCCCACCCACGCCACCACACACACGGTGCCTTCCTGATGGACACATCACTTCCACTGGGCTCCAGAAAATCAAAGTGTCTGACCCTGTGACCCCTGTCCCCACCCAAGGCCAACGTCTCCCCAGAATGGGCTGGAACACTGAGCCTGCCCATGTGGGCTCCAGACCCACCTGCCTCCCCATTGCTGGCCGCGGAGAGAGGTCAAAGTGGTCCAGAAACCCCAAGGAAAACAGCAGTTCGGGGGCAGGGCAGCAAAGGCGGCACCCCCGTGTGGATGCCCAGTCTCTGCGGAGCACAAGGCCCCACCTGTGGGCCACGTGGACGCGGAGCTGTCCCGGGACAAGCAGAGAGACGACCCAAGGCCCTGGGCCCGGCCATCTGCCCAGTGTTGATTCACTGACTCCTATAGAAACAAGTCACTAACAGGCTGGTGTCATAGTTTCAAATTCCCTGTCACCAGCCCTCGAACATATGTCTGTGTGCTTTTTTCCATTTTTAACCGCGGCTGAGTTAGGTCCGACCACACTGTCCCGGCTGGCATGGGGGTGGAGGCGTCAGCAGCTGTCTGGAATGGAGCTGACACACTCGTTTCAAACAGCCCAGGAAGGCGCAGATTTGAGAAGCTCTGAAATCTGCTGACACCCCAAGTCCCGGGGTGAGCAGGAGAACCCAAAAAGGGCAACTTCTCATTTGGTCAGGTTCTCCTGACACAAGCGTCCTGGGGAATATGGGTTTCCCAAGGGTCCCGACTCCAGGAGACCGCCAGGAAGGGCCAACCCCCTCCGCCCCTGACTCTGAAGCTCTGACATCAGGCCACCTGGTGCTGAAATGTTGTAACTCAGGCAAGTTACTTTGGGGACTGAGCCTCCCTTTCCTTTTCCAACAGATTGGAACACCGCCTCCTGGTGCGTGGGCAAAATGCCCCTCAGACGTCTCCTATGTGCCCCACGAAAGCATCACCACTAATCTGATCAGTCACCGCAGCACCATTATCTTTGGGGCACAAACGAAGCTGTGGGCACCAGTGATAAGGAATCAACACTGCTGGCTAAGTGTGGAGCCTCACGCATCTCTGGCCCAGAAACCCACGCCCCACTCTGAAACCTCTACAGCTCCATCAGTCAGGCTAACAAGAAAAAGGAGAGAAAATCGCTCCAGTCACAGCATTGTGGGGGTGGAAGGACATTTGGGACAGCCAATGCAACATCTGCCTTTTATAGCTGGGGAAAACACAGTTCAGAGAGGTTGTCTCACTTGCTGAAAGACACACAGCCATTCCTGGGCAGCGCAGTGAGGATACCCTGTCTCCTAAATGCCATCCTTGTGCTCTGGTCGCTTAACTGGGCTTTTCAACCTGGCTGTCCGAGACAAGCAGCAAACCCATGTGGGCTCCTGGCCGGCGTCCAGGCCAGTCCAGGTCAGCAGCAAGCAGAAGCAGACACCACACAATGAACGCGCCGAGCAGAGCGCACTCAGGCTCAGCCAGCAGAGCCTGTCCACCTCACCGGTGGAGGCGGCGCAGAGACGGCCGGCACGGGGCCCGTCCACCTCACCGGCAGAGGCAGCAGTTCCAAGTGAGGCCAGGGCCTCTCCCCAGCCCCGACGGGCTCTGCAGCTGCGGTGATGGAATCCAGGAAGAATCCCTGGCGATGGGGAGTCTCAGCTCTGAGCGGGGCCTGAAGCCATCTCAGGGCATGCACTGGCCAGGGGCTCCTGCCCTCCTCACCTGCCCTATCACCTGTCAGGGCTGTTTGATTCCTGGCTCCCCCTCCCCTACCTGACCCCTGCCACAGACCCAAGCCACCCCAGACCCCCAGCTCTGAAACAAGCGCCCAGAGAGTTCAAGAGCCTGGCTCCGGGCCACACAGCTTGAGGGACTCAGAGCTCCAGGGACAGAGCCTGGGCCTTGCGCAGGCCTTCTGCAGAGACCCTGGGCTCTTCAGGTGACTCAACTCACAGGGCCCCTACATGTTACCAGGTGAAGACACAGCCCCAAAAGCCCTCTGGCTCTGAAGCCACAGGTGAGCTGTGGGTGAAATCCTGCACCCGCCTCCAGCAGCTGGAGCGCACAGGGATAAAATGCTGGGCTGGCCCCAGGGTCATAGGGCCTTGGTTCTGTACCAGTTGCAGTCTGAGCATGTACACCAAAAATAAAATTCTAAGCCCCCAACCGACTGAATGGACCCCTCCCTCCTGGCCAAGGGGATTCCAAGGTTACTGAAAATCAGTTTGGGTCACAATGGGAAGAGGGGTCATCGTATGCCTCATTATCCCCCTCCCTCCTGAATTCAGGTACAGCTGACCAGCACTAGCATTAAAACAGAGATCTGAAGGCTGACAGACTGGAGTCACAACAGCTGACTGCAGTATAGCATCGCATCACAGGGTGGAGGCCCTGGAGATGGAAGCATCTTACCCCAAAATATATACCTCTGACATTTTAACATGGCCCTGCAACACTGTCTCTTGTGGGGAAAATCTACATTCTGTAAAGAACTCCCTTCCATTTCCAGGTTTTTCCTGATCCAGGAGAGATTTAAGTGAGCCTGGCACCTTTTCGGGTCTGATAGATACAGGTAGCACCTACTCAAGCCTGCTACCTGGAAGGTTCATCCATAATAAGAATCTTGGTCTTTGGGCTGGGCGCGGTGGCTCACACCTGTAATCCCAGCACTCTGGGAGGCTACAGTGAGTGGATCACCTGAGGTCAGGGGTTTGAGACCAGCCCGACCAACATGGCTAAACCCTGTCTCTACTAAAAATACAAAAACTAGCCAGGCGTGGTGACAGGCACCTGTAATCCTGGCTACTTGGGAGGCTGAGGCAGAGAATCACTTGAACCCGGCTACAGTGAGCTGAGATTGTACCATTACACTCCAGCCTGGATAGTGGAGTAAGACTCCATCTTAAAAAGAAAAGAAAAAGCAAGAATAGAATCATGGTCTTCACGACCTCCTATCTTACCCAGATATTCCTTCCTACTGATTCCAGGTCTTTAACTAGTAACTCTTTCAACCAACTGTGAATCAGAAAATCTTTGGCCAGGTGTGGTGGCTCATGCCGGTAAATCCAGCACTTTGGGAGGTTGAGGCGGGCAGATCACCTGAGGTCAGGAGTTTGAGACCAGTCTGGCCAACATGGCAAAACCCCATCTCTACTAAAACACAAAATTGGATGGGTATGGTAGCACACACCTGTTATTTCAGCTACTCGGGAGGCTAAGGCAGGAGAATCGCTTGAACCCAGGAGACACAAGTTGCAGTGAGCTGAGATCTCGCCACTGTACTCCAGCTCACAAATATATAAGTATATATAAAAGAAAAATAAATAAATCTTTGAACCCACCTATGACTGTGAAGCCCCTCCTGCTTTGGAGATGCTCTGCCTTTCCCGGCAGAAACAAGAACCTTTCACGGATGGCCTGATGTCTGCCTGTAACTTCCATCCTTGTAAAATGTACGAACTTGAGCTGCGGCGCAGTCCCCTGGGGCACAGGTCTTCAGGACTTCCAGGCCTTGGTCCTCACATTTGGCTCAGAATAAAACTCTTCAAATATTTTACAGAGTTTGGCTTTCTCGTTAACAAGCAACTCACACAGGACAGTGTCTCAGCAGTGACAGATGCCGGCCCGCCAGAGGTCAGGGTGACTGCAGGCATCACGCTCTGAGGGGCCGAAGGAACGGGAAGTCCGCGCTCATTCCTCACATAGTGGGTAAATCCTAGCGCAGGGATGCAGAGACAGAGATGCCTCCCACGCTCCTGGTGGCTCACCTCCCGGAGGGAGAGTTCGGACTCAGCCGGGATCAGGGAAGGAGACACCGGGCGAGGGGCCCTCCGCTCCTGTTGGAACAGGGCAATGGCGGGAAGGGGGTGCTGCCACAGGGCCTCCGGGGAGCAGGCGGGTGTAGAGTACCAATCTGCATGCTTACACATGTCCTGTCCCTGCAGACAGGCTGGGCAAGGCCTGCCCATGGCCAGCCATCCAGGTAAGGCTCCAGGGACAGCCAGGTCTACTGCGGGGCAGAACCCTGCGGCTGCCCAGCGCACCTGCTATGAGTCCAGGAAGGATCCAGAAGAGTGGAGGCTGGGAGGGGCTCCCAGGGGTGGCTGGGGGACACAGAGGAGCCTCTGACCCATCTGTGTCCTCACCTGGGTTGAACGGGCCACCCAGCCTTGCTGACTGGCACCACCCCAGACCCCTGGCCCCCAGCACACTCCCCAGGCGTGGTTGTGTGCTCCCCTGTGGCTGACGACAAATGGGGGCTTCAGTGTAGAGGCAGGCACCGTGGCCCCAGGCTCCCAGCTCGAGTCTGCCTCAGTTTCCCCAGGTGTACGCTGGCTTCAAAGGCTGAGGTGGAAAGTAGCAATGAGAAGTGTGAGTCCAAGCTGGGTGTGGTGGCTCATGCCTAGAATCCCAGCACTTTGGGAGGCCGAGGCCTGCGGATCACAAGGTCAAGAGATCGAGACCATCTTGGCCAACCTGGTGAAACCCCATGTTGTAAAAATACAAAAATATTAGCCGGGCGTGGTGGCACATGCCTGTGGTCCCAGCTACTCGGGAGGCTGAGGTGGAAGAATCGCTTGAACCCAGGAGACAGAGGTTGCGGTGAGCCGAGACTGTGCCACTGTACTCCAGCCTGGTGACAGAGCAAGACTCCATTTCAAAAAAAAACAGAAGTGTGAGTCCAAGCATGTGCTCTACCTTGGACAACACTCTCCAGGGGGCGCCTCTCACCCTGGCAGGCTCCAGGGGGTCTGCGCAGCCCACTGTTCTGTGTGAAGGCGCCTGATAGACATCTCTGGGCAAGATTCTGCACATTCTGTTGGATTATGAAAGAGGTCTGTGACCCAGCAGGAAAGGGTCAGAAGTGTCCGTCAGGCTCTGCCGTGTGCCTCGGGCTCATGTGCTTCTGTGGACTCGCCCGGCTGGCCCCGAATCCCATGACGCGGCGTGACCTGCCCAGGCGCCGGCGGCACTTTCATGTCTGGCTGGGAAAGTCGGATTTCAGCGCTAATCACCGGCTGCCGCCTGCACCGAGCCCATGGCTTGAGCTCTGCGGCCCACCCAGCTCCTTACACACCCACAACCTTTGCTAGCTGAACCAGGGTCCCAGCCGTGGGGGTGAGGGGAAGAGGGATGCAGGCATCCCAACATCCGACCCGAGCCGGGTTTTACACAGGCCTAGACTGAGAAGCGGGGCTACAGACTTCAGGCACTGGACACCCAGGGAGTGGACAGAGGCACCCAGGCAGCCTGAAGACCCGGGGCAACACGCACAGGCCCCTCTGCTCTCTGGTCACTCACTGGCCAACTGGCCTTGGAGTCCACTGACCACAGCTAAGTCCAGAGCTATCCTAACACACCCCTTACACCTTTCATCCTTTAGGGAGGGGCTCAGAGACAGCTGTGGCGATTCCTACTTCCATCCATAGCCCCGACCCTGAGCCTGTGCCGAGACGCTGGGGGTGCTCTGGGTGACACCCCCAGAGCTCCAGATGAAGGGAAACCCTGGCTCCTCTCTCTGGTTCTCCCCTCCTTGTTCCCTTGCTCCTTCCTTCTTTTTGCCAAAGGAGAAGACAGTAAGCTAAGGGCTGCTCAGAGTGCATGGGGAGCAGGAGACGCAGGCACGAGGAGCGACGGGCACCTTCTCACGCGGAGGCCTGGGGTTCTCAGATACCTGGCATGAGGGCAATCCCATTCCACAGCCAGAAACAGGCTTGGGGGCGCCCAGTGGGTTTTTCAAAGCCTTGGCTGCTTGCTTGGCCTGATGCCAACTGGACGACGTCTCAGCTCACAGGTTCCTAACGCACACCCGCCCACAACGGGTCTGCTGAGGAGTGACGGCCATGGGGAGAGCCACCTCACTCCAGGGAGTCTGGCACTGACCCCCATGAGGCCAAGTGTCCTCAGCCACCTGCAGCCAGAGTCCCATGGGACCGATGGGCGTGCCGCCTGGGATTGTCCCAGCAGGCAGGCTCCTGTCCTTCACCCAACTGGGACAGGGAAACAGGAGTGGCTCCTTCTGCTTTCAAGGCATGGAGGAGCTGTCTGCAGGCTACTCCCCTGACATCTATGCACTTGGGGAAGTGACTGAGACTCTGGTGGCCCATTGGCCGTTTTTCTGAGAGCCTCTCCCTGGAGGCGAAGGTCCCCAAGGTGAACAGTGTCTTCGGAACCTCTTGCCCGGGCCGGGACTCTGAGCAGATGCTACCCTACTAGTGACGCAGAGCAAGTCGGGGCCCAGGGAGGCCAGACAACCTGCTCAGACCAAATCCAGGCCCAGTCAGAATCTCAGCTCCAGCCTGTGTGCCTTCTGATAAAACCCGGCATCACCTGAATTTCCAGTACAAGCTACCAAGTCTTCACTAAGCAATAAATAACCGACACAACCCTATACTCATGCCAGGTTCCACACGGCCGTCCAGAAAGCGACAAACGGAGCTGGTTCCTCTCGCCTTTGTGATCAGTGAGAAACGCACCAACACAAAGACACACGTGAAAGGAGCTCGTCTTCTAACGAGACCGACAAGCAAGGGTTTTTTTCCACTTTCACCATCAGTGGGATAGTTCTAAGCACCGAGGCCAAACCATTTCACAACACGATTATTTAACAAAAAGAAACTTTGTGTGGGACGTGCCTGGGGGACTAAAAAGACAGTCAGCAAAAATGAGACCCTTGTTCTCCAATCCGTGCCCTCTCCCGAGGCAGCCTCAGAGGCCCGCAGGCTGAGGATGCAGACACGAAAGCCAGCGCACCTTCTGTACGATCAGGCTCAAGAAATAATGGGGTACAAGGTGCCCTTTCCCGTCCTAAGAAGAAAATCTGGAACCCAACCTTATATGTGACCATTAAGGAAAAAAAATCACTTTCTATGGCCTTTCACTGCTCCAGGAGCCATGTTCACAGGCCAAGCACCCGGCCTCTCCTTCAAACCCCGGAGCGCCCATCCTGCCCAGTGGCCAGGGCTCGAGGCCACCCCCCCTCCACCTGAGATGCTGCCGCATGCACATGCCGTAAGACTTCTCAGAAGCCCCCCTATAAGGGCAGGGTCTCCTTTTCTGGGACATCAGCTGCCTTTCTGTGAGCTGAAGTCAGAGCGACCTGAGAATCGGCTTGGATTGTACCAGCCTCAGACAAGCATACCCACTTCTCAGCAGAATCTGCATGTTCAGAGAACATGGCTACTCCTTTTTCCCTTACAGAGTAAGAATAGATCCCCTCTTGCAGAGAGCACATCCCTTTCTGTTACTGAAAATCTCTCCAAAAAAAAAATAAAGCAACACACACCACACAGGTGGGTCAGAGAAAAGCTTACAAATGGCTTAGGGACATGAGAAGTGTGGCCTGCACCTTCCCTGAAAGGGATCCTGTTAACTAAACCCTCACCTCTGGGTCAGAGCCGGCCGGCAAGGACAGAGCCTCCCTGAAGGCTGTCCCTACCCACTGGAACCAAAAGTACCGCTGGAAAGCTATTTAAAATACTTTTTAGTACTCCAAGAACGTTAGAAAAAAAATACTTCTTAGGCTGGGCACGGTGGTTCACGCCTGTAGTCCCAGCACTTGGGAAGGCAGAGGTGGATAGATCACCTGAGGTCAGGAGTTTGAGACTAGCCTGGCCAACATGGCAAAACCCCATCTCTACTAAAAATACAAAAAATTAGCTGGGCATGGTGGTGAGTGCCTGTAATCCCAGCTCCTCAGGAGGCTGAGGCAGGAGAATCACTCGAACCCTGGAGGCGGAGGTTGTAGTGAGCCAAGATCATGCTACTGTGCTCCAGCCAGGGCAACAAGAGTGAAACTCGGTCTCAAATATAAAATAAAAAATAAAGAAACAAAAACTTTTTAAAGCCCTATTACCAGAAAATAAATCCAGGAACATGTGACTTAGTACAGCCTCTTTGGAAGGCACATTAGCTAATAAGCTAGAATCCACACATCTAGCCAGGAGAAATGGCTCATGCCTATAATCCCAGCACTTTGGGAGGCCGAGGCTGGCAGATTATCTGAGGTCAGGAGTTTGAGACCAGCCTGGTCAACATGGTAAAACCCTATCTGTACTAAAAATACAAAAATTAGCCAGGTATGGTGGCACACACCTGTAATCTCAGCTACTCAGGAGACTGAGGCAGGAATCGCTTGAACCCAGGAGGCAGAGGTTGCAGCAAGTCAGGATGGTGCCACCGCACTCCAGCCTGGGCAACAGAGCGACTGTATCAAAAAAAAAAAAAAAAAAAAAATCCACACACCCTTTTACCGTTTGCACGAAGCTGGGAAGCCCCAGATGTCCTACACGGAGGCCTATGGGGGCTGTGGTGAGCACACTGGGTCTTCCTAGCAGCTAGAAAGCCAAAGGGTGGCCTCTGTGCACTGCCTGGGGAAAATGGCAAGACCACTTTCTTTTTTTGAGACGGAGTCTCGCTCTGTCGACCAGGCAGAAGTGCATCTCGGCTCACCGCAACCTCTGACTCCTGGGTTTAAAGCAATTCTCCTGCTGCAGTCTCCTGAGTAGCTGGGATTATAGGCATGTGCCACCACGCCCGGCTAATTTTTGCATTTTTAGTAGAGATGGGGTTTCACCTTGTTGGCCAGGCTGGTTTTGAACTCCTGACCTCAGTTGATCCACCTGTCTTGGCCTCCCAAAGTGCTGGGATTACAGGCCTGAGCCACGGCTCCAGGCCAGCTAGGGATTCATTTTAAAGGTGAGAGTGCACTCCGTGTAAGCTATTATCCATGTCATTACCTACCGAGCCACCATGTACCTAGGCAGGAGGGAGACTCAACCAGTGAAATTCTAATGACAAGACAAGAATCCGAGTCACCTCAACATCTACATCTCCAACACCCAGCAGGAGCCACAGGCTCTCCCACTCTGGTCCGCGTGTTGGTGTGGCTGCTCGGCTCAGAGCCTCAGGGACGCTTCTGACCCCAGGCAGCCACAGAGCCCTGTTGAGTTTCGCCCTCTGCACGCCCACATTTCTGGAGAAATGCCTCCCGCTTCCCCTCCCCACCAAAGTAGAGTGAGGCATAGAAAGACTCCAAAACCCCAACAGCGCCAGCAGGTCCTGCCAGTCAGAAGCCACTCCAAGTAATTACACAGTCCCCTGATCTCAAGGCTCATGATCCCAAACTATATATTTAGCCCTTTCCAGCCTGAATGTGTACACACTATTGAGATCCAGGCTGATCCTTACATTAGCTGGCAGCTCTCAACGCAAATAAATCTAAGTTTGGGATGGCCCGGGTTCCAAAACAAACTTAGAAAGCAGGGCACTTCTAGAGCCATGGGATGAGCCTGAGAATTGCCAAGACCTGCCTCCCGCCCCCCAGGCAAATCATGTGACATTTGGGATAAGAGATTTTCCCCCTGAAATCCCAGAAGAAACTTGTTTTGAAAAAACCCGTTTTCTCTGGCCTAGTGAAGAACATACCAGCACCAAGCCCACCACATCAGGACCACGCCCCATGGCTGCTTGCCAGCGTTCACCTGGGACCCGCAAGTCCATCCACTCCAACACAGACTGAATATGCAGCCAAGCTCCGCGCTCTCACTACTGGGCAACCCTCATGAGGGTTCCCTTAGCCTACACCAGCACGTCACTACCCTCCTACAATTTTATTACTACTGTTTCCTTTTGAGTCAGCCCGTGTCACTGATTCCTGACAAGCCGGTTTGGAGAGCAGAAATGATTTTTTTAACTGCAATTCCCCTCTCACCAACCAGCCAGCTATTGGAACTCTTAACAGTAAAAGGGCTGCTCAGCTACTCCACGTGGGTGTCACGCAAGAGGCTGGGAGTATTGCTCAGGGGGGCCGACAGGAGGCTGGCACTTGGTTAAACCGCTTACGTGGGGGAATGGAATGCCCATCGAAGCGCAGGGACCTTACTGTCGCCTCACTGGAGATATTTCTAGACTGTGGGGAGATTCCTAGACTGCGGGGAGAAGTGTAAAAGAATGAATGAAAGAAACGCACGTGGTTTCCGCGACCAATGACCTTAGCCTAGAACTGCTGAGATGGTCCAGGGAAGCAGAAAGGTAGAGATGTGGGATCCAGGGGCGCACGGACCCAGGGACTACGACCCGGCAACCCCCGGCCCGCGCCCCGTACTCACACACGCAGAGGCAGGCCACGAGCTTGGCAGCCTCCTCGGGCACCGGGCAGGTGGGGAAGAGCGGCTTGAGCAGGTAGGTGGCGAAGACGAGGGCCACGATGTACTGCGAGGAGGGCCGGATGATGAGCAGCTCGATCCAGAGCTTGAGGAAGGCGGGCAGCGAGCCGTAGACCTCCAGCATGTAGGCGTAGTCGCCGCCCGACTTGGAGATGGTGGTGCCCAGCTCGGCGTAGCACAGAGCGCCCACGATGGAGAAGACGCCGCACGCGGCCCACACCACCAGCGCCAGCCCCGGCGAGCCCGCCTCCTTGAGCACGCCCGTGGGCGTCACGAAGATGCCCGAGCCGATGATGGTGCCCACGATGATGGCCACGCCGTTGAGCAGCGTGATATTCCGCTGCAGGGTCACACCCTCGCCCTCCCCCGCGCCCCCCGGGGCCGCGCCGTCCGCAGGCTGGGTCGCCAGCATCTTCTCCCGCGCCTCCTCCTTCTCCTCGGCCGCCGGGGCCGCTACCGCGCGCCGCTTCGGACCCGCGCCCGCCATGCTCGCCGCGCCGGCCGGGCCTGGGACACCAGATCGCCGCTGCGCCGCGAGGAGTGTGCGCGCCGCCCGCCGCCAGCCGCTGCGTCAGCACCGGCGCCCGCGCCGCCTTTTATGCCCTTGCCCGCCAGCCCCGCCCACCGCCCGCGGCCCCGCCCCGCCGCCGCAACCCGCCCACCAGGCCCCGCCCTTATCCCCGCCCCCTCGGCTCAGTTCGGAGCACGTGCGTCTTCCGGCCCAGCCTGGCGGGCGATTCCCGGGCTCGCGTGGTCCTTGGAGGTCTTAGTCCTCCGGCGCCGTGGAGACCCCGCCCTCGCGACCTCCTCCGCGGCGCCCGCGGCGCCCCAGCTCGTCCTCCCGGGTGCGCCTGGGAGGGGTCTGGGGTCAGGGCGCGCCCCTTCACCTGCTAGCCGGCAGCCTCGCGTCCCGCCTGGGAGCAGTCGGTGCACCAGGGCTGTGTCTGAGGCCAAGACGGGGTTTGGGGTGGCAGCCCACCCCCTAAAAGGAACCTAGGCTCCTGTCCCGCTTGGGCTGAGGGCATGGAACCGACCCCAGAGCCAGCTCCTGGGGCACCTGGGAGGGATGAGAGAGGAAGCCCCCGCAACCTCCTTTCAGCCTGGGGGAATGCATCGCTGGGCCGCGAGCGCGCCGTGAGATGGGTCGAGGGAAGAACCGAACCGACCCCACCCATTGTAATCCTCTTTGTATCCCCAAGGAATCTTGCCAAAGACCGCAGTCCCTAGCCCACAACTTTGAGAAACAGTAACAACACAGGCTTTGGGAAGCCATCAATCTGCCTGAGCTCAATTTAATCAATAGAATGGGGAGCCGTAAGACCCACACCCCTAAATCTAGCTGGGGAATTCAAAGGCAGGCTTTAGGGTGAAGGGGCTTTAAAGGTTGTTATTCGTGGGGAGTGCGAGAGGTGTTCTAAGTAAGAAGGGTTGAGAGGTAATTGCAGTTAGAGGACGGAGTGCAGAATGCCAAGTCACCTATGCCTGAAATCGGGAAGGAGTATAAATACTTCCTGGAGATTGACAGGATGGGTGAGCAGCCAAAGACCTGTTCAAAGGGCGGGGGAAGCTCCTGGGTATCTCCCCGACCCTGGGTTCCTTGGCGTGTGTCCTGACCCGTCCATGGAAGCTCACAGCAGCAGCCCGCAGGCAGGCTGGGAGGCCTTCGTTCTGGTTTATGGTCGGGCTCCCAGGGCAAACAGGCAAACACTGTTGCAGAGCTGAGTGTTCACAGCAAGACAGTCTGCTGGGCAGATGCCTTTGGAATCCACAGAATTCCAAACAATAGCCATGGTGGAGGTGAGTCGGAGCCATCCCGGGACCTCCGGGAATGTCCAGGCCCCATCCTGGGGAGGGGGCGGCTGAGGAATGCCAAGGCTTGTCATTCTGGACCTTGCTCGTCCGCGAGTATGTCAGGCATTTCTCTGCAGTGATAAAACCACCCGAAATCTCAGCAACCCAGGTAGCCCCAGGCAGGGGAGCTCAGACGTCACGCAGATAACTAACTTGCAATCTGTCATCCACACTGCTGGCTGGGGAAGGTGCAGAGAGCCCTCCGTCCACCCTGTTCTTCCCTCTGTGCCTGCAGAGACAAGGAGATGGTGCCACCACGGCTGGGCAAACTCACAGAGCGGTCACTGAGTCCTCCCCTAGGAGCTTTTTAGGCAATAGGGTAGCTGCCAATTAGAGCCATTTTGCAGATGAGGAAGCCGAGGCTTAGCAGGGTTACCTCGCTGGTCCAACCAGTGAGAGGCCTGGGAGGCTGTCCTTTTGACTCTGAACTCACACGGTACTTTTAATCATTCTGCCATTCTTCTTTGGGCAACAGAAGGCCAACCAACAGTCGTACCCCAAAGCATAAAATGATAACCATGGTAAGCCAAGGACTTGACGAGGCCACGTGAGCCAGCAGCAGGGACCAGGCAGGTCCACACAGACTTTTCTGAGGTGGTGCCTGGAGCTGGAGTCTAGAGTGAGTGAGAATTCATAAGGGAGGCACAGGGGGCCCCACATGCACAGAGGGACCCTGCATAGTTGCTGCAAGTCGTGGTCGGTGCCCACTGGGCCAGGCTGCTGGTGAGGGCTGGAACCCTTAAAGCAGGAAGCGTGACAACAGCCATGAGCGTTTTCAGGTCACATGGCTATTACACCACCTTGGTCGGTTTTCGCCAGGTTTTCTTATGGCAACATCCTAGATTTACCCAGCAAATCTACTAATTTCAGACTTCTCTGATGCAATTTGAAGCCCTGAAACGCCTTAACCTGCAATCTGTGACTCTCAAATCTTAGCGAAGAGTGCCATCTGGTGGACTGATTTGGCTGCGTTTTGTTTTCTTACAGACGATTCAGCCCATCAACAGTCACAGCGGTCTTTTCAGCTCCAGTCATTTGTCAAAAGTTGTGTCTTTTCAGAGGTTTAAAAAAAAAAAACCTGGGCAAGGTGGCTCATTTGCACTTCAGTTGGTTGGAAGAAGAGTTTCTATAGAGGGAAATTTGGGTGTGTCTGTCAAAAGCCTAATTCCCGTTGACTCAGGAATTCCACTAAGGAAATAAGAATATACGCTGTGTTTTGGCTACACAGTCGTGGTTTTTTTGTTTTGTTTTGTTTTGGTTTTTTTTTGAGACGGTTTTCACTCTTGTTGCCCGGCTGGTGTGCAATGGCGTGATCTTGGCTCACCGCAACCTCTGCCTCCCGAGTAGCTGGGATTACAGGCACGTGCCACCACTCTCGGCTCATTTTTTTGTATTTTTAGTAGAGATGAGGTTTCACCATGTTAGCCAGGATGGTCTTGATCTCCTGACCTTGCGATCCACCTGCCTTGGCCTCCTAAAGTGCTGGGATTATAAGCCTGAGCCACCGCGCCGGGCCCACACAGTTGTTTACTATGGCTTTAAGATGTAACAGCCAGTGTCGGATGAGGTGGCTCACGCCTATAATCTCAGCACCTGGGGATGCCAAAGTGGGAGGATTGCTTGAGTTCAGGAGTTCAAGACTCGCCTGGGCAACATAGCAAGACCTCATCTCCCCAAAATCAAAATGATTAGCTGGGCATGGTGATGAGTGTCTGTAGTCCCAGGTACTTAGGAGGATGGCTTGAGCCCAGGAGTTTGAGGCTGCTGTAGGCTATCATGGTGCCACTGCACTCTAGCCTAAGAGACAGAGTGAGACTCTGTCTTGAAAAAATAATAGCTGGGCGCGGTGGCGCATGCCTGTAGTCCCAGCTACTCGGGAGGCTGAGGCGGGAGGATCTCCTGAGTCCAGGAGTTCTGGGCTGTAGTGCGCTGTGCCGATCGGGTGTCTGCACTAAGTTCGGCATCAATATGGTGACCTTTTGGGACCGGGGGACCACAGGTTGCCTAAGGAGGGGTGAACCCGCCCAGGTCGGAAACAGAGCAGGTCGAAACTACTGTGCTGATCAGTTGCCACTGTGCTCAGCCTATTTCTTTCTTTCTTTCTTTTTTTTTTTTTTAAATAAATAAAGGGGTTTTCACAATGTTGGTCAGGCTGGTCTTGAACTCCCAACCTCAGGTGATCCGCCCGCCTTGGCCTCCAAAGTGCTTAGATTACAGGCCTGAGCCACTATGCCCAGCCTATTTCTTTACTTTCTTAATAAACTTGCTTTTACTTTGCTCTGCAGACTCGCCCTGAATTCTTTTTTGCACCATATCCAGGAACCCTCTCTTGGGGTCTGGGTCAGGACCCTTTTCTCTAACAGAATGGGTTGAGCTCCGCGGTAAGTCGAGACGCCCATGCGGGTCCTTCTCAAGGCTGTTTGTGGCATAAATGAGACCGGGCATCAGCAGCCATCAGAGTGCCAGTGTGGACATGAGCAGGTCGCCCTCTTCCACGACGTGAACGTGTGTCATTCTTCTGTGTCCTTTGGAGCAACTGCAGGGGAGTAGCCCGGCTGCAGGGCGTGGGGAGGGATGGACAGTCCTGTGTTTTTTCTGTCTCGCTGCGCAGGGGCTGTGGTTTTCATCTCTCAACAAAATGCAGGAGTGAGTGCCTGGGCGGATCCTTGCTCTTCCTCTCTCTTTTCCTTTCTTTTCTTTTTTTTTTGAGATGGAGTTCTGCTCTTGTTGCCCAGGCTGGAGTGCAATGGTGCTATCTCGGCTCAGTGCATCCCCCGAGTCCTGGGTTCAAGCGAATCTCCTGCCTCAGCCCCCCGAATAGCTGGGATTACCGGCATGTGCCACCACGCTCGGCTAATTTTGTATTTTCGGTAGAGACGGGGTTTCTGTATGTCGGTCAGGCTGGTCTCCATCTCCCAACCCCAGGTGACCCGCCTGCCTCGGCCTCCCAAGGTGCTGGATGACAGCCCTGAGCCACCTCGCCTGCCCCTTGCTCTTCCTTTCAACTCGTTCTTTTCCCAGAAAAACGACTTACCTGGTAAACCCTTTAAATGAAAAATCAACTTCTAAGGGCCCCCGCGTCATAGAAACAAACTCCCTCCCCAGCCAGGGCTTCTAAAATGTAACCTGAGAGACTGGTCCAGGCCTGGAGGGGAGCGGGGGTCGGACAGCCCTCCTCAAAGCTGTCCCGCACTGACACCAACACAGAC
>PVKP010037705.1:0-21444 GCA_004027715.1 Plecturocebus donacophilus | reverse complement strand
CCTGGATTTCAGACTTCCAGCCTCCAGAACTGTAAAAGAATACATTTCTACTGTTTAAAGCCATCCACCTTGAAGTACTTTGTTATGGCAGCTCTAGGAAACTAACACACTCCTCTTTTCTTTTCTTTCCTTCCCCTCATTTCCACATTCTAAATTATTTTCATTTATGTTTCTTTTATATATATATATATATAATTACGTATATATATAAAATTAAGTTTATTTTATATACGTATATATATGTTTATGTATATATATAAACAATTTTATTTTTATATAAAAGTTTATGTTATATACTTATGTATATAATTATATACATATAATTATATAATTATAAGTATATAAAATAAATATAAATGTTTATGTAATATATAAATTTCATGTTTTATAAAAACATACATAAGATTTCAATTAGAAATTGAAATCAGGCTTAGAGAAAACAATAAAGATGTAGTGAAATGGTTATTTATAACTTGACTTTTGACAGAATTAATAGAAGCATAAATCTTTATTTAACTTCACACAACTGTCTCTATATTTTATATAATTGATGGACCTCCCCAGACAGAAGCCAATGACAGTATCCAAGACAAAGGACTTGATAAATTCCTAAAAGACTCCACTTCTGTCCCCAAACTATTCTCAGTTCTTTCTTTTGTTGTTGTTGTTGTTGTTGTTGTTGAGACAGTTTTTTTGCTCTGTCATCCAGGCTGGAGTGAGTGCAGTGGCATGATCTCGGCTCACTGCAGTCTCTGCCTTCCAGGTTCAAGTGATTCTTCTGCCTCAGCCTCCCGAGTAGCTGGGTGCATACCACCACACATGGCTAATATTTGTATTTTTAGTAGAACTGGGGTTTTGCCATGTTGGCCAGGCTGGTCTTGATTTCCTGATCTTAGGTGATCCGCCTGCCTCAGAATTGTCAACTTTTACAAATGGACACTTCTTATATTCTGAATTTTAACTGAACTGCTTGACTTCTTGGACATGCTTTATAAACTCTAAGCTGCAAGTTAATTTCCAGTACTATTATTCAGTTTTCAACTTGCAATATCTTAACCCAGTCCTCCTGTTGATCACCCATCCCCCTTCAGACTGTAGAACAAACTAACCCACAATTACAACATATGGTACAGCTATTCAAGAAACAAGCTGTATTCCCTCTTGCTATAGCAAACAGAATGCCAAACATCCTTCTTTATAGTGGCCAAACAGTTGAATATTCTCTGACAATAAAACAAATAAAGGTCTTAAGCATTGGACTCATCAGTTCATAAATTCCAAGAGGTCACTTGATCTCATTTCCATCAAAATTGGTAACATCTGGTAGTCTTCTGCTAACATTTAAGTGGACATTTTAAAATAACACTGTTCAACAGATTTAGGTATGGTGTGTGTATCTTGCAGCTAACGTTTCCTGGCAGGGCTATCAGATGCATTTTTACTTTCCACAGGTAGCATAAACATTTCTCTGGCTAATTCAAAACTAGTATGTTCTATGGTTGCAATAGTTAGGCAACAGGAAGAAGTGGAGAACAGATTGGCCCCATCTTCAAGCATTATAGCTGCCCACAACTGTCCTGAAAGGTAATACTTTCTGGATGGGTGAGAATACAAGTTGAGCTTTCATAATAGAACAATTGTGTCTCATTCTCATCTATCAGTTTCTGTTTCAGAATAGTATCCCGAAGTTGACAATAATCTGGGCCTGCTTAAAGCATCCAGAATTTGAGAGAGACTGTCTAGGGGTATTGAAAGCACTTCCTTCTTCTGGATTCTCCCAGTCCTATCCCTATACTAAGCCAGATCTTCAACAAGTAGAATACCTAGACTTTATTATCCAAGCAATCCTAGGGCTGCTTTCACTGAGTTATGGTGTAATATCATATCCTCAACCTTCAAAGAGGACTGATTCAAAAAGGGTCCATTTGAACAATCTTTCTATAAGACAAAGCTGGCACTGAAAACACTGTCTGCTTTGTTATTAAAAGTCCCTCATCCAAGAATCCACATTACAAATTTCTCTTTGAATTTATATCCTGAAATAAGTTTTTCTCCACTAACACATATAATTGCTTTCAGGTTAGACAATGAAGATTGTGTAACCAATGTATTTCCTGTTTGCCATAGGTGCCAAAAATTTCAAGTCAATCCAGTTCAGTGACCAACTAAATAATTTGCTTATCTACCATACCCAGTGACATAATATCCCTGTTCCTTTTGATATGTGTTTTTATACAGCTGTTTATATTTGCCTTATCATATGTTATGGTTCCATTTCACTCATATTATGGGTCCATTTCAGGGACTTCAAACATTTTGGATGTGGAATAGTAATAATTCCTAAAAACTAAAATGCTTCTATATAAATTTATTTTTTTTCCTTAAAAAGAAATTCAAAAAAACCCTTCAAGGGACACAAGTAATAGTCTTTCTTTGAAGTACAGTGACAGTGGCAGAACAAAAATTATAACACTACTGTATTATACTAGCAAAATAACAATGATCTGACCGAATAGACCACCTTTTAAAAAAAATTTTACTTTTTGGTTTTGTTGATTCCCAGAAGTATACAAAATTCAGAACAAAAACTGAAGATGCATGCATGCTTTTGCTCTCTTCCACAGAGTATTAATAGCTTTTAGAATTGGAATTGTTTTATTAATTTGATTAGGCTGAAGGAAAAATCCAGGACTCTTATGAATAATTCAGGTTTCTGTCAGATCCTAGGAAACCTTATGGAAAGTACTGTTATACCTCAAAATGCCCTCACAGTAGACCAGACATTTAATTTCCAATAACATTGATTTATAGTTTTATAAAGAAAAATAATAAATATAATGAATTACCCCCATATTTCCTGATCTCAGTCACTATAAAATAACTGCTGTAGTTTTACATTTCCAGTGTGAAATATTAAATGCATAAATCAAAACAAAATTATTTTTCATCTAGAGAGAGAGACAGGTTCCCGAGACTGACAAATTCATTTTATTTTAAAATTAATGTTTTAAGAAAAAAAAAATTAATTGAATCCCTATCAGCTTTAAAGAGGAAAAAAAAAGAGTTTGCATTGTAGAATTTTACCTATAATGTCTACTAAACAGATACTGTGTGTAAAATTACTAAGAGCCCAACAACTCCAAACTTATTGGGAGCCAAATTATAATTCCTGACATGAATCATTTTGCCTTCCCACTTCCTTTCTCATGGCATTTCCTTTTTACATAATTGTTTTACCTTCAGTTGCCACCCAAAGATAAGCTTTGCCCACAATATATTTCTCGAATACCACCAGACTGGCATTTTTGTAATTCAAATATTCTCTTACAGCTACAACTAAGTAATCACGTAATGAGAACACTATCAAATAAGAACAATTCAAGAGAGATACAGATTTTCAAATAGGCGGAAACAGATGAATTTACTTTTACACTTTCTCAACTTCATCTCCTAAATTTCATTGAGAACAAGAAACAGTATTTTGCATCCTTGATTAAAAAGAGTAAATCTAATTATAAGAATTCATTTTCACATTTAAATACCTCTCAGCTTTTGTGAGTATTCAACATTCAACCACAAGAATCTTTCAGAAGGAGTGATGAAGGCTGAATACTAAAAAGTGTCAAACCCTTGAACAAATGGATAACTCTGAGTTAATAGACCAAGAAAAAAAATTAAATCACCTAACAACCGTGATATTGGAAACCTGGAAACAACCATGAGTTCAATATTATTTCTAAGACTCAGTTACATGCTAAAAACAAATAAATTTAAAGTAGCTTTTTTTTTTTAAAGTTTAAGGGCTTACATGACTTCTAAAATTATCATATGCATTTTTATCAATTACAAATACATTAATTCATAATTATTATGAATCATTACTTATAAAACCAAATAAGCTTATAGGCAAATATTTTAATTAAAAATTTGTTTGTCACATGGCAAAATACAAACTAACTTCTATTAGAAAAGAATTAATGTGAATAAGACAAAGAATCAATACCTTTGTTTTAATATTTACAACGACTCAGTATAGTGTTAAGGTGGAGTGTTTTCTGCAGGAGTTTCATAAAGGAAGAATCTCTGGAGCCCTGAAATAACCGTCTGGTGAAGATCTGCACAGGCCTCTCTAAAAATAACAATGGACTGTAGACTTCATAAACATTTTTAGAAATTAAATAGCTGCTAACTTGTTCCATATGGAAGCAAATTCACAGAGTCCAACATGTTGTTCATTGAGATCATCATAACACATATACCAAAGAAAGAGGCAAAGTCATCCACAAAGTCATTCACGAGAAGCCAGAGGAAACAGATGATCTTGAAACCTCCTAAAAAAATAAAACATGCAAAGCAAAGAGCTCTGAAAACCACATGATACTCTTGCTCTAAGATTCCCTGGGGCTCTTTAGGTCAAGCAACCTTTGAAGATCCCCAAATAGTAATAATTGCTTATTAAATAAGGGCAATATCAAAATTGTTAAAAATTATGGACAATTGTTATAAAGGCCAAATTATAAATGAATTTAAATTTTTTATTTTGTCCAAAAGGACAATATTTCATAAATCTACTTCCATAATACACTTAAAACATAAAGAAGCATAGAGACTTTTATATTTTAGAAATGCTGACTTATATA
Source organism: Plecturocebus donacophilus (assembly GCA_004027715.1). Lineage (NCBI taxonomy): Eukaryota > Metazoa > Chordata > Mammalia > Primates > Pitheciidae > Plecturocebus > Plecturocebus donacophilus. The sequence goes on along the minus strand of PVKP010037705.1, from coordinate 16,804 downwards.
TTCAGTTATTCAAAATGGCCCAGGTGTCCATTTACTCAGAACTTTAAGTAGTCCCAAGAAATCGTCCCAATCTGTTTTTTTGTTTTTGTTTTTTTCTATTCTCCTCATATAATAAAAGAGAATGAGAAGGCAGAGAACTCACAGCACCCTCTCCCATCTGTTAGTCTGTTTACCAACGTTTCAATGTCAGCTCATTCACACCGCGGTTTATGCAGCCCAACTTTATGTTAGTAAATTGGAGAAATTGGTTTCCTCTGGTAAAAAAACACTTCTACTTCAAAGTATTTTCCCTATATTCATACTTCTGACTTTCTTTTTTTGATCTTTACATCTGCTGTTGGATAGATTCAAAAGCCCTGAGATTCGTACCTCCCCTCTGACAATCCCAACCACATGGTGACTATTTGACATCCAGAACTTTTTATTTTTTAATACTTACAATTTTGAATGAAACTGTCACAAGAAATGAACTTTAAAGAAAAGATAATATCGAATACATCTCTAAGACTAAATGTATTCAGGGTTTTATAATTCAAATCAAATTGATTTTTCTAAATAAAAGGTGGGTGTTAAACTTTTGGGGGCTGTTGCCATAGAGAAAAGTAAGAGGAAAATCTATAGGAAAGAAGCTGAGGAAGGGTGCAGCTGCTTGCATTCACACTGGTGAAACACAGCAGGGCCGTGGTATTATTACCGATATAATCACTATTGCATGTTTGTTCTTGCATACCAGCAAAAGGATAGGAAATTTGAGAAAGGATAAGATAAATATGTAAACCTTCCTTACAAAGATTAAAATTTCTCTGAATTAAAATCTGCTATGAGTTAATAGTTGGATGTTTCTCTCAGCAACCAAGAGTTTTAAGTTAACCTATTTTAATCTGATAGTATGGATATCAAATGATTGGTCTTCAGCTGGGGAGTGCAGAATTGCAAAGTTTCTCAATGTTTATTTCTAAATTTCAGGATCATTTTATAAATAGCTGAAATAGATGGCCATTTATAGTCTGTCATTTGAAGAAAATATTCTCTGTCTTAAAATTTTATTTCCCCATCAGCTGTTAGTACTTGAAATTTAATCATTAAAGATTACATTTACATAAGAGCCTAGTAAAAGTGGTTACATGGAGGAGGTAAAGGAGGTGATACAGAATGTAAACAAATTCTCATGTGTGTTATTTTTATTTGAACCATGTGACTGTATTACCATGTACTGCTTATTAAAAATAAAAATTTTGAGGTAAAAAAAGATTTTCTTGAAATTTTAGAGATCCTCTGGACGTTCCCATTGAAATGCAAATGAAATATAAATGCTTCTGGAAAAAGAAGCATATTTTTGCAAGAATTAGCTGTTAGCCAGCTGGGAATGAGTGCAACCCTTGACCCAGAATGATCCTTCCCTATTTGTGAATTCTGCCCTTTTTGCAGAGCTTGCCTAGCCAGCCTAATTCATCAGAGCAACCCTGGCTATCCTTAGAATTATGGATGTCACAAATAGCTCAACTTTGAATGTGAAACAAGAAAGGATCAGTAGCAGCAGAAAGAAAGGAGAAGAAGGGGTCACTGCAAGGAGAGCTATACAGTAGGAGGCTGCCTGCTCTACTGCACCACGCATGGCTGGCACCACCCGTGTCCTCCTCATGTATATGGATACTGTGGGTATACCTACATACACACACACTGAAATAGTTTATATAGTACTATAGAATCCAGTTCAGAACCAAGAGTCACTTCCAGGCAGAAATGTATGGTCTCTTTTCAGCGCTCTCTGATTTATTTCAGAAGCAACGACCCCCACCCCCTGCTAATGCTCACTGATGCCCATCATGATCTAGCTACCCCCATCAAAAGATGGTCGAAGTGGGTCTTTGATAGAAGAATGAATATAATAATACATATGTTTCTATGCAGCTTCATGAGTTACGCTAGCAGCTATAACAAACGATTCCAAAATCTCAGTGGCTTCAAAAATTCAAGGTTTATTTGTTGTTCACAACACAGTCCAAAAAGGTTGGGGATCTTCCCTTGGCAGGTGTCCTCCAAGTAGTGGCTCCAGAAGCACCGTTCCTCCCATCTTTGTTATGCCACCATATTCTACAGATGGCATCCATTTCACCCAGGAAAGGGAAGAGAAAACATGGAGGATAATACAGAAGATGCTATGGCCAGGGTTAGGAGTTACAGACATCATTCATGCCCACTTTTGATGGCCCCTTAATAACTGCAAGGGAGGTTTCAAATGTATTTTTCTTTTGAGCACAAGAGAATGAAACAGGATGAATGACCATATAATCAGTCTTTTATACAATTCCCCCTTCTGGCCATCAAATATTCATTTTAATCTTCCTTCCACAATCTCTTCTGGTCACTGCATCAAGTTCAAAATCCTGTATCTCTGGGAAAGCACAGTCTTAGCCTCGCATGCTGAATATGACTCATCTAGTTCCTCCCACAGGTGTACAGAAAAGACATGTTTTCTGTCCCCACATGCATATTCCCTATACATTGGTGGAACAGAGGCAGAATAACTGCAATAAACACTCCCATTTAGAAAGAGGAAGAATATGGCTCACACACTAAACAATGATCTGTTCCAATTCTGAAGTTCTGTTAAATAGATGGAGATAATTCTTTATTTGGCTTTTATTCTACTCTCTGGAAGAGGCTCCCTGTCAACTGTTCTCCATGGCTCCTGGCTGTACTTCTGTATGCCCTTTTTTCCCATTATCCTTATGAGTCATATCTGATGGCAATGTTTCAGAGCATGGCCTCCTTGGAGGCTGCAGAGCATTTGAAGCCCTGCCTGCTGTTCATGGAAGGTAGCGATCTGTCTTAGTACGTGTTCCCTAAAAATCAAATTCTTGTACAAAGACTCAGGTGCAAGAACTTTATCTGGGAAGTGATCTCAAGAAGCACTCTGAACACTGGAGAAGTAATACATGGGAAGAAGGAAACCCAGTAAGGGGACCTTCATGAACAGGTTATCACTTAGAGAAACTGGAGTTGAAACCCTCTGGAGATGCTCCAGGAGACTACATGAAAAATGATTTTCCTGAGAGATGCAGAAGCCAAGGTATTAATATATCCAAAATCTTCTGTCTCCCACTGGTTTAAAGTCACTCCTGGGACACTAGCTCCAAGTTAGTCCTGTGGCCAGCAAAGTCTACCAGAGCAGAGACACAGACACATGTCTGTTGTATCCTAGGATGGGCAGCAGGATATAGATGATGCAACAACAACATCTGCTACAAGGCCCAAGTTACTTAAGACCAAAAGTCAAAGACTGCTTTAGTCTGGATTTAGTGTTTCTTTGGCGATACAATTCCCTCAATGACTTAATAGACTTCCAGTATATTTGCTATGAGCTGGTAAATACTTCCAACTTTCTTTCTGAGATATATTTCTTAAATCAGCTTTATTACTTTGCTTTCTCACCCCATATCTCTATGGCAATTTAACACAGAGAATGGGGTAATCTTCCTTATCAATAAACAATCAGCATGAATTAGGTAAGGGTCAGCTAAGGAAAGATGACCCTTAATCTAATCTTTCCCGAGCTACTGTACTTTACTCAACAAACAATTTTTTAAACCCAACTTTTGCTGTTTAGGATTACAAAACAGCTCACCAAATAAACATTTCTGTACTCCATCTATTCCCTTTCATTTATGCTTATAAATCAGCCAATTCTTTCCTGAGCCCACCTCTTCTGGTAGTACCTTGAAAAATACAGCCTGTAATTAGCAAGTCAACACTAATGTTCTGATTCATTTCAACCATCTCTTCTTGGAGCTGCAGGCTGAGGAGGGACCAGTTCTGACCTCCAGTTTGTTACAGGTGAGAGTGTTACTATTCGCCACTGGATTACATGGACAGCCAATTTTTTCAGACCCTAATGTCAGTCTTCTCACTACTTAACCTTTCAAGTTAAGTCAACACTGCCCAATTTAGATTTTTAATCACAGTGCTCCCCTTCTGATATAAATGCCTGCATTAGTACAGATAAACTTAGCTACTTTAACAAACAACTGCAAAATCCCAAATGTTTAACACTGAAAAGTATGTTTGTCATTTATACATAATCTATTGTGAATGAGCAGCTCTCCTTGGGGGCTCTACTTTCAGTGAGGACTCAAGGATTCGAATCCCTTCCCTTGTGTAATGATGCCGTCTCTAACATAAGTTTTTCAATCTCCAAGGTTTAAAAAAAAAACAGAACTCAGAAGACCAAGCAGGAGATTTTAAGTCCAGGCCTGGAAGTGGTATGTATTCTTCCACTGACATTTCCTTTGCCTCACTCTAACGCAACAGAGGTTGCTAATGTAATTTTACATGTACCCAGAAAAGAGAAACAAGGGTTTATCCAATTTGATATCATGACTGTTGATCCTAATTTGTTACCATTACCAAGGAGGACCAACTTTGAAACAAAGAAATTAATGTCTTACAGTAAAATTCCACATTGAATGAGACTAGATATGGAGGGCAAGGGGTTCCTTGATATTCTCTGAATCACATCACTTGGCTTCTCACTCAATATTTAAGACTGTTCCTACATTAACGATATTTCCCTGGGAAGTAAACAACCCAGAAGAATTGAGCAGAGATGCTCACTCATTTTGGCGATTTGTCTTGAAATGACGGCACATATGGCTTTGTTTCGCTAATCTCCTAACATGGAAACCTTGCCAGTCCCCTTAGTAATAGACATGTATACAAGAATGGCTTTTTTTACTTTCCTATCGGCATCTTTGTTAAAACTGATACTCAACTGTATATAATATTGAAAACCTTGGAGAACAAAGTATCCACCTCTGACATAACCTTTTACCAAATACCTTTCTCCTGAAAACAAATGTTAGTCTTTATGTGTCAATATGTATGAGAAAGTATGTGGGCTAAGGAAAAATAGTAGAACATGCACCCCAGAAAATAAGAGCCCAGGATCCAACCAGGATTTTAAGAAACACATAATAGATGCATTTAACTTAAGTGAATTTAACGATTCATGTTCAACATTCAGTTTAGAATATTGCAAAATGCTGTAAAATTATATTTTGCATATGTACTATTTTAATATGCTATTTAATGTTTTCTTATATTAGGCATATGCCACATGCTGCTGTATGCACAAAACCATCTATATTATACTTCATGAGGAATAAGAGATTGTTAATAAGAGATTGCATTTTGATGATGCAATTTTTGCCAGTGTTGTCTTGTGAATCAAATGTCCTAGTAGATATTAATAAAACCTTGTAGTAATCTCATTTCTGCACATGACCCATCTGACTCAGCCTCCCTGCATTCTGAGCACATTTCCTCTTTGCTGGTTCATCTTCTGTCATGATCCTTCTGCCTCTTGGTAACAAGCAACACTTTTTGGATAATCCTTTTGTTTGACAGCATGGTTTTGACTTCCGTAAAACAATATACTAGCAGACACTTAAACTTTGCCAAATGTTTTCTACGACAGCAATTTCCTATGAAATAAGATCTCATTTAAGCAGAGATCTTGATTTGCACATCAGACACAGTTCCAGAATTCATAAGCAATCATGACAATCAGCTCAGCCCAGTACTGATAGAAGAGCAACCATTCCTTTGCTACTGCTATGTAGTTTTCCTCAGCCACTGAGCTCTCGTCCATTTTGGTCACTGCCACAGTTTTTTATGTCCCCAAGATATCTTAACACAAACTTCCTTTGCTAGAAGTAGCTGGTTTCTCAGCAATAATGCATTTGACCAAAGAGTTTCAGCTCCAGTTACAGCTTCACTGAGGAGTTTAAATGGCTTGTCCCTTTTGAATCAAGAAAAATTCACAATCATGATAACAATAGCCACCACTTACTGAGTGATTACTATGTGCCAGACACTATGCTGAGCTTCTTGTATATTAACTCACTTAATCATCACAACAATCCCATGCAGTAAGTATTATTATTATTATCTCTATTTTGTGAATGGGGACATCAAAGAAGTTCGATAATTTGCCCAAGGACATGTTCCCTATAGTAGTGAAGCTGAGATTTGAACCCAAACAGTTTGGCTCCAGAGCCTGTTTTCTTACACATTTCCTCCCTTAAAGAAGATTCTAATTTTATCTGTCAATAAACAATGTCTTGTTTGTAGTAGCCATAGGATTGCTGTCAGCAGTGACAAAATAGAAGGAAATTAGCATTTTACCTGGAAAAAAAAAACTCTTTTTTCCAAGATTGATACTTTCTAGATTTTTAGACCTGAATAAGTCCTAGGATGCTTTCACATTGATTAACTAAGGATGATCACTTAGTCCAGCATTATTATTTCAAAAATTACTTACAGCTATTTACTCTGGCAGAAAATCAGTAGGAGTTGTCATTACTTAAATCTTGTTGCTGGAGCACTGCACTCACGGAGCTATTTCCTGAGTGGGTGCTCAATGAGAGAAGACAGCTATTCAATCACCTGGACCCCAGAAAACAGAAGTGAAAAATGCAAAGTTGTGTAAGACTAGGTCACAATAGATATGCAATTAACTTTGGACATCAATCCCTTGAATTGGTTTGTGTCTATACAATCCCAGAAAAAAAAAAATCTGTTAATTTTCTCATTAAAATCAGTCAAAAACTCAAAGTACAAAATTACTGACAAGTGATTTATTTAGTAGCATATAAATATAATACCATGTGCATATATATTGTGTGTGTATGTATGTATATATATACACTCAACAAAATGTTTATTAACTAGACTTTGCAACCATTTATTGGGATGTTTGATGAGTTAAAGAATCCTAGCATAAATTGCAACAGGCAGCTTCATGCGTCATTGTTACATGTATGCATGTGTGGGTCCCTTCATTCACATCATTTGTTGGTAGACGGAAACATCTCACAAACCAGAAGTTTTATAAAAAGAAGTATCCAATTATGGAGAAAGTAAAGTAAAAACAACACAAGGACCATGACCTGACTTTAAGCTCTTACTATTTAGGAGACAATTATGAGGGTATACTGTATTTAGGCATCTGGTCTCCTCTTCCTGAAACCTGCCCTTGGGACAGTACTAGCCCTCCCACCAGCAGGGTTCAAAGACAGGGAACAGTAGGCGGTTGGCAGTGTAATAGAACCTGAAGGATATGACAGGTGCGTTTGCCCCAAGATATCTGCCCTACTTTTCACCCCTTCTCTCCTTATCATGTAATTTCCACTTCTTGCCTTCTTTCTTTTTTCTTTTCTTAACCAAAGTCATGCCTGAAGATAGAATAGACTCTATTAAAATAAATGTGTTACTTGTAAGACATTACATTTTAACTCAGTAATGGTCACTTACACAGTGACCCACTATTTACTTAGCAGACCAGCTAACAAGTTTCCTGGCTTAGCTCAGGGTTCTGAAGGAATGCAACAATAGGCAGGTCTATTTTACTAGGGAGAGGAGGGGAGAAAGAACAGAGGAAGTTATAGGAGTCATCCCGAAGGTACAGTGCTGAGCATGGGCATTGCTGCGGAAAGAGGGTAGTCAGGATTTAGGAGACAGCTCCAAACAGAGCCACTGGAAGCAACTCAGCTAATTAGGGAGGGGTGAGGGAGGATCCTGCTCCTGTCTGCCAAATCACAGAGGAAGAAAGAAGAAAACATGAATCAATATATCATTTGTGAAACTAATTAAAAAGTTTTATTGGGAAAGAGATCACAATATAAAAGCCAAAAATGGTCAAGATTCATTATCTTCAGATCCTCTATTATTTTCATCTTCACGAATGTATTCCTTTCCTAGGACTGCCATAAAAAATTACCACAAATTGAGTGTCTTAAAACAACAGACATTTATTCTCACAGTCCTGGAGGACAGAGGTCCAAAATCAAGATGTCAGGAGAGTAATATTTTCTCTGAGGCTCTGGGGAACAATCTGTTCCACGCCTTTCTCTTACCTTTCGGTGTTGCAGTCCTTGGCATTCCTTGGCTTGCAGCCCAATTATGTGCTCCAGTCTAACATCCAGCATCACATGACAGTCTTCTTGCATGTTCCTCTCTCTGTCTCTTCTCTCCTTATGAAAACACCTGTCATTAGAGTAGGGCTCACCCTAATCCAGTACTACAACATCTTCACTTGATTACATCTTTACAGATGCCATTTTCATATAAGGTCACATTCACAGGTACTGAGGGTTAGGACATCAACACATCTTTTTGGAAGACACAATTCAACCCACAACAATAGTCTTTTTTGCAAAGAGAAACAAGACTTCAAGCTTAGTGCTCATTCTTCCCAGGGCCTTCCCACACAGTTCAGACGGGATCATTCCCTGAAGGAATGGTGACCACTCAATTGAGGAAAGCTCTATCACTGCGATTAGGAAACTAAAGCGCTCCTAGAAATTTAAGATCATATTCTTATTACGTTCTTCTACTTGGAGCTTTACCAGCATCAGCATTTCCATAAAGTTTTCAGAGTTTCACCCTTGGCAACAGTCCAATACATGAGCACAACACTAACGCACTGGCAATAGGAAATAAAGGACTATTGTTAGGATGAGTAGCAGCTCAGGAATAAGGAGGAAAGAGAGGAGCTAATCTCAGGGGCAAAGCAAATTGCACACTAAATCAGTGATATCCATAATACTAAACAAAGAGAGGCTTAAAAGACAGGTTATTAATTTTTGATTTTCTTTAAAAAAGGACAGATTCTGAACAGGATCACAACCTGGGATAGCAACTAGATATAATTAATATGTAACCATAGTTTTGATTCTATAATTTGTCCTGTCTCCAGCCTTTACTCCACACACACCCAAATTCCAAGCAAGGCAAGGAAACTAATTAATAGGCCCATCACTGAATAAATGAAACTCAAGTTATCCATGGCATCCATTGAAAATGGGCCAGCACTGATACATACACATATCCCAGCCAACCACAGTTAGCAGAGATGAATCAGAGTCTCCCATCCCCCAACGTTTAGGATGTCAGCTATTAATAATGGAAGTTTCAGGATGATGCTCTTAAATGAAACTGAGACACTATTAAAATCAAGATTGGCTGTTAACAATGCAGTTTCGTCACACCTAAATTAGAATACTTGAGAAACTTCAGAGGTCTTAGGAGTAAGAATAGTCTCTCAACTCTAAAATTGAATAGAAAATGACTTGGGGCTTTAATATCTGAAACTATATTAAATGATAATACTGCATAAATTTGGACTGGCCCCTTACTTTCAATAAAGCTGACCTTGAAACTTTTTATTTACAAACTCATCTAAGCTAAGACCACAGGAATTGAGTCTTGAACTGTTTTTTATAGTGGCATTGTCAAAAAGACAGCAAAAGGTATTAAATACCTACTACAGGCCACACAGTGTTCTAGAAGCTGGTAATTCAAAAGTAAAGAAGGCAATGTCCTCACTCCATGGAGATTACAAAGTAGCAGGGTGAGACAGAAGAGTGCTCCTCCGTTCAGAAACAGGTGTCTACTGGGTATAAAGAGATTTTGGGGTTTTGGCTTTTTTCCTACTACATAAGTATTTTAATATAACAGCTACTTTTAGTAACTAGGACTTTTTTCTGCATTTAAACATCCTTTTATAGACACCATAGAGATAAGTATAAAGATGTTACAATGTATTTTACAAACTATCCTGGAAGGCCTGAAAACTTTTCTTGTGATAAGGTAATATATTTTGAAATGTATTTTCCAAAATTTATTATTTACTTTATTTATTTATTTATTTTTGAAACGGAGTCTCACTTATCGCCCAGGCTGGAGTGCGGTAGTGTGATCTTGGCTCACTGCAACCTCTGCCGCCCAGGTTCAAGCAATTCTCCTGCCTCAGCCTCCTGAGTAGCTGGAATTACAGGCATCCGCCACCACGCCCAGCTAATTTTTGTATTTTTAGTAGAGACAGGGTTTCATCATCTTGGCCAGGCTGGTCTTGAACTCCTGACCTCGTGATCCACCCGTCTTGGCCTCCCAAAGTGCTGGGATTACAGGAGTGAGCCACCGCGCCCGGCCTATTTATTTTATTTAATAAGAAAAGAATTAGCAGTGTGCAAAGTGAGGAGAGTCATAAGCTATGAGAAAAAAGCAGACATGTGGATTAGTCCTAGACCCTCCTAGAGCTTTCCAAGTTCCATCACTTGGCTTTATTTTAATAATCTGTGACATCCGGGGTTAATTTTGTCTATCATTTTTAATGCATTATTCAGATATTACTGAATTCTTCTGAGTAGCTTTGTATCTTCCAAAAGTTTTGGTGAAATTTTAATTTTTTTAATAATTTCAAAACTATTTTTAAAATATAATAAAGCAAAAACCACAGTCAAATAATATAGCCCATTGGAAACTACCAACAGAATAATTTATGCATGTAGGTTAACATATATTTGCACAGGCCTCTTAATGATCTCTGAGCATATATTTGAGCTTCTCGAAATTGGATTATTGATAAGAAAGCTTGTAGCTCTGACCTGTCCTTTCAATAAATTTGTTACTGCCTATATGCACTTTGCGAAGAATTATTTGAGGACGTTCTTTTACTTCAACTATGCAGTTTGAGGAAGTTCAGCTACTTTAACACAAGCCTGCTGGGCTTTATTAATGGCAGCTTAGACTCAGCCAGGTCCATCTGGTGTATATTCTATTCAGAATCAGTATAACAGTCAGCTATGCAGTAACAAGTAAGCCTAACACATATTTTATGATACCATAATGTAAATAGTTTTAACATTTTCTCTACCTTTTGTAAGTTTATCGACTTCCTTTTATGTCTGTGATGAAGAATGCAGATATGTTATGAGATTTATAAGAATTCAAATTTTTAAAGAAAATTAACCATTGTTTCACTTTCAAGTTTCTAGGTCAGTTTATTTGAAGAAAATCCTGAGGTTTCAAGATGAGCTGTTAAAATCATTTACCATTTGCACCTATTTATTGGTGTGAATTAGGATTTTTTTCAGTATCATGCAAGCAATGCAAAACACAAAAATAAAATTGAAGATTGAGACTGCATTTATCATCTATAACCCAGAGTTCACATTTTTGTACTCATTAAAACAGTGTCATTTTTCTCATTAATTCAGCTTTAGAGAAAGTAAATGTTACAAATATGAACTACTAAAATGTTACAAATATGAACTTCTAAAACAGTTACACTGTTCTCATCTCTTTCATACAAAGAGTTTTTGCAATATTGATTTAGAAAGAAGTTGGTCCTTTTATGAAAATGTTTTACAATTCTTCTTGTCAGGGGTTGTTTCTTTTCAAGTAAAAAACCTACTCAAGCTAGCTCAAAGTAAATTTTCACAATTTTCAGACTAATAGTGGAAAACAAAAGCAATTCACTTGCTGAAAATGTCCTTAGCATAACCTTCAAGGCCCTACCTAATATCCCCACTACATCTCTCTCTGACCTGAAGTTTCACCAAGCTCCTCCTGGCTTCCTTTTTTTTTTTTTAAATGGAGTCTTGCTCTTGTCACCAGGCTGGAGTACAGTGGCATGATCTCAGCCCACGGCAACCTCCACCTCCTGGGTTCAAGCGATTCTCTTGCCTCAGCCTCCCGAATAGCTGGCATTACAGGTGCCCGCCACTGTGCCCAGCTAATTTTTGTATCTTTAGTAGAGATGGGGTTTCCTCATGTTGGCCAGGCTGGTCTCAAACTCCTGACCTCGTGATCCACCTGCCTTGGCTTCCCAAAGTGCTGGGGTTACAGGCAGGAGCCACAGCGCCCGGCCTCCTTCTGGCTTCTTGTGCACTGGCCACAGGGATCTGCTTGCTGTACCACAGCACCACCCTCGTTTCTGTCTTGGCATCTCCTGTTACCTCTACTTGGACCTCTCCTTCTCCAGCTATCACAGTAGCCCATCTCCTCGCTGCCTTCAACTGCCAACTATCAACTTACAGACGCAAACCTTGACCAGCCAATAAGAACACCATCACTCGCACATACATTTCTTGGTCACTTTAACTTTTAAGCCTTCTGTAGTTTTCTTCAAACCACTTCTAGTATTCTCTCTCTCCCTTTCTCTCCATATATTACTTTATTTTTCCTTACTTCTTCCTTATTTTCCTTTCTTCTTTATGTCCTTTTCCTCTTCTAAATTATAAGCTACATGACAAAGGCAGGAACTTAATCACAGTATCTACAGAACCTAGAATAGTGTTGACAGAGAGTAGTAACTCAATGATTATTTTCTGAATGAACAAATGAATGAATGAATAAATGGAGAACTAGGACACTCCAAGTTACAGAATAAACAGAAAGTCAGAAACTTAAATGACTTCTTTCATCTATTGTAAGGTCTAAGTCTCTCCCCCTCCCTCTCCTCACTTCTCTCACCTCTCTTTCTCTTTCTCAGCTTGTCAATTGAAGTTTCCTGTTTCCTTCTCCAGGCTTGCATTTTCTGTTTACTAGTCAATGTGCACACAGCTGAAAATTACCACTAGAGTCAGCATGACCTGCAGTTCAAGTGATCATCTTTCCCTCGCTATAATTCTGTCTTCTAGTTCAAATTCTCAAATGAGATAAAGCATTTGGCTCAGCTCAACCCTAGATTGACTGACTCTTTGTCAGGTCACCAAATGAGGTTGCAGGGACTCGATATCACACGAAACCAACACAGCCTTCTAGGCCCACCACTTCAGCAGGTGCTGTCAAAGGTATTGCCAACTCAAATGGAGTGGAGGAAGCTTCTGCTAGACTCAAATAGTGTCTCCTTAGAAAACAAAACAAAAAACACTGAGCAAGGTGAAAAATGATTTCAGATAGTCCCATCTCACTTTAGTATCTGCATATCATGATAGAGAAATTAAGTATGCTTTAAGAAGTTTATCACTTTGTTTCCTTTTTCCTTTTTATTTTTAGTATTCTTTGAATTGCAAGTCACTGAAACGCCAATCCAAATTTTATTTAAGAAAAATAAAATCTACTGACTCACACAAACAAGACAGATATTTTTGATTCAAGCAAGGATTGATACAGAACTTAAATGATTTTACCCAAGAGTTTCTGGTTTTGTTTTATTTTTGTCCTTACCATTTCTCAACTGGTTGTCCTCGGTGCTTTCATGGTCTCAGACTGGCTGCCAGAACCCAGTAGTCCTCAAAAGTGCTGATAGATTGACTTCGCTCACATTGAATTAACTACAGATGTTAAAGGAATGTGGTATATTGATTGGTGTAGGATTGGTCACATGTTCTACCCCTAGAATTAGGAATGCAATCAACTCTACAAAGTTCACATGAGCATAGACGAGGAGAGGAGATTCTACCCCCAGAAAACCTGGTTGCTAAACACCACAAGTAATTCCTACCATCCTTGATTAGTACTCAACTTAGTGAGACTGGAAATAATTTCACACATGGTGAAAGCTTCTTATCTTCAATTTTAATTTAATTTCCATTTTTTCTCAGCTAACTTTACGTACATAGATATTGATTTTTAAAACCAAACCATTTTTGCAATAGTCTATAGATATAACATCATTACACTTCATATTTATGCTATATTCTTTACTTTTGGGTGAACGGCCAATTTTACCAATCTACCCTCAGTAAAGTACCCACAAGACCCTATTCTCCAGACACATACATCAGGAGGGGAAGTGAACATTTAATCAATTAATATTTGCTGGCTAATGCTTTGACATTTACAAAGTCTGGGGCACATCTGCCTGAAACTCTAAAATAAAATTAGGAAAGTGATTAAGAATAAGATAATGAAAAGAAGCCAATAGGATTTAAGAAATAGATGCATTTCTTAGCCATTATGAGATTTGAAACGATGGTTCTTGTCTTCTCAGGGAAAACTTTTTGTCAGATCATTCTACCCACCATCAACAAAACAGACAGCTGCATTTCATGGATTCAAGATCAAGTGACTGGTGAAATAGTTCAACATTCAATAGATTGTCTAGGCTTTTTGTGCAACTATGCCTAAACAAATCAAAAATCAAACCCCAACGTATTTTGTGTTATGACTATTTTTAAATTTAAATCGCTCTTTTGCAAGAGCAGTCAGCAATTGTTATGTACAGGAAAAATATGCCATAAAAGTTGAAAACTTGGGCTCTGGTGTCAGACTACCTGGGTTCAAGTATTAAATCTGTACTTATTATTATCCCTCAATTTCTTTATCAGGAAAAGATAAAACACTGCTATTAGCTAATAAGGGCTTTTGTAAGGATTAATGAATCAATCCATATGAAGCTCTTAGAAGTTTCTGGAAAGCAAAGTCCAAGGAGTGTTAGTTATTATTGCTATTCTCCACTTTTTCCCTCTCTCTTTTTTTCTCTCTCTCTTCACACCTTTATTTCTTCATCACATTAATAAATGCTATTAAATTATTTTATGGATATCTCATTTCTCTATGATGCAGATCACAAACTGGCCCAGCCGTGATTGAGACATAATCACCAAAGAAATGCCTTTGACAGAGATGGAGTAGCTGACAAGTTGCTCAACACAATGTTAAATTGTTTGTTATTGTTGAGGAGTGGGAAGCTTCTCTTTTAAAAGACTCCCAAGTTTAAAGCCAACATGATTAATATTCAGAGCAGACAGACTAGTTTATATAGTCAGAGACACTGAGGTCAGCCTGGATAATGGAAGAGCACACTCATTCCTGAGCCTGTAGTGGCACATACTTATATCCCTACTGAGTCCAGGCACCTCAGGCTTGTCAAAAAGAGGTGTGTCCATAAGGTTGTAAAGATTTGAACCTTACAAATGAGAATCATGTAGTCATAAGAATTTGAATGAGTCACAGCTTATTTTATGGATGTAGCTCATCTTCAAAGGAAGATTGAACTGATCATAAACATCAGATCATGGAACATAAGCTTTTCCAAAGACTCCCCATAAAAAATACAATAAAAATAAATACAACCATTGCCTAAAATTCAAAGTCTCACACAGATTTATTGTGAATCGGATGCATCATTGCTCATCTTCTTTTTTTTTTTTTGGATGATATCTATACTACTGAACTGAGTTTCTTTCCAAAATGTTGATAAAGCTATTTGTGTTAATATATATAATCGGTTATAGAAGACAACCTCAATACAACATGGAATAGGAGACAATTGGAAAACATCTGCATTTTTACTGTTTTCCAGTTTTCATCAGGAATCTTGTTGGCCCCGCAACATGTAATCTGACATGACCTAAATAATACCCACATTTGGAGTGGCCTAAACTCCAAAAGATTTCAAGATATTACAAAAACAAAAATATCCAAAGTTCAAACATATTTTTTACATGCGTGATCCACCACCCTAAATTTTCTGAAACTAAACATGAAGATCATCTTCGTGAAAATAATAAATTATGTTTTTGCTAGCTTCCATTTATATGAAATCAGTTAACACATACTATTTTAGCATACCTATTACTTTTCCAGGACAATCTTGGTTCTGCAGGAAATTTAGAACAAATACAAGAGCCAGTTTCTGCACTCTAGGAGCTTACATTTCAGCAGGAAGATTATATTGTGTACACAAAACATCAAACATCATAAGGCAGGCAACAATGTAGTGGTGTCTTTTGGTAGAAATCAACCATTGTTGAAGGTTAGAGAGAGGAAGAGGAAGGGCATAAATCTGGCAAAACTGCATGAAAAAATGTCTTGAACTGAACTTGAACATGTTAATAAAACCCAGAGTAAAGGTGAACAATGAATTAAGTCAAATAACAATAATATAATCAAAAGATGAGTAAAGAATAACAAGTCAGTTCTTAGACAAAATCCAGGTTTCGTCAGTAAAACAGATGTATGAGTCACAGGTAGCTCCAGGATTTCAAACTTCGGTAACCTAGAGAAGCTCTTTATCAAAGACAAGAAACTTAAAAGAAAAAAAAAAAAACAGAGCTCAAAGGCAAGAGAAATTTTATTTAAGAGATATGACAGTCGAGGTAACAGTAAGATTTCTCATTATTGATGTCTGGTACACAAGGGGAGGTAATACTGGAGAGTACAGTTTTGAAGAGAGACCTGGGATTGAAGGGTAAAAATTTTAATAACACTTAAATTTTCCCTAAGCAGTTTATTCAATAGTGTCTAATATCTTGTTCCCCCAGCACAAAATTAGAGTGCCCCTTTATTGTGAGATTCATCCTACCCTGGCGTCATTACCCTATTGTCTACATCAAAAATTATTCAACTCGAATGGGTCATGGCCAGTTGAGCCATATTTTCTAAATGATCCTTCATCTCAGTACCTATGGAGTTAACCAGTATTATGCAGATATGCCAGATTTTGGTTTTTTTTTCGGTAATGTCAGGCATACTGCTAGGTCAGGCTGACCTAGTATGAGTTTAAAAGCATTAATACTTTACATACACTATTATTCCATGTAAATGAATTAAAGCATAAGAAAATCCTAATGTTTGTAGATATTTTTCCTTTATCTGAGTCTTAGTAGTTATGCTATGCTGTTTTATAACACCCTTGTTATGAGAGTCTTGAATGTATTTTGTATTTTCCAACACTTATTTGATCTTTCATTAGCTGTCCACAAGAATAAGAGATGGATGCTGTAGGTGAATAAAAACAAGAGTTGGAGATTTAGTGGATGAGCAACAAGGAATGAGAGGAAGACTGTTTTATGTGTGAACTATAAGTTAAGCATTTTGACTTAACTCCCCACAGGCTTTATGGTGGAATCTCAGACTTCTGAATTGAAGGGTACCTTAGAGCTCCTCTAGGCTCACATTTCTTAGGAAAGATTAGGGCTTGGGCAGACACAGAAGGATTTTGAGTGGACTCTCTTTCTTGCACTGTTCCTCTCCCACTTGGGACAGAAATTTGGGCTTTGTATTTGAGTAT